>PVKE010019519.1:0-28440 GCA_004027555.1 Craseonycteris thonglongyai | reverse complement strand
GAAAATGAGAAGAGCGATGAGAAAGCTAAGGTTTAAGCAGTGTGGGAGAGATTGGTAATATTTTCATGGAAAACTCACCTAGAAGTCATGATAGAGTTTGAGGGCTCATTTGAATTTGAAGACCCTTGGATTTATCCTCACGTGACCTAGGAAGGTGGAGATTTCTTTTTTTTATTTGAAGATTTTCATTAAAAATACAGCTAATATACAGCATACAATATTATATTAGTTTCAGGTGTACACCATAGTTATTCAACATTTATAGACCTAAAGAAGTGTTCACCATGATAAGTCCAGCAACCATCTGACACCACACCATCACAATATTAATGACTATATCGCTATGCTGTTCATTCTGTCCCTGTGACTCATTTGTTTTACACCTGGAAATTTGAACCTCTTGTTCCCCTTAACCTTTTTACTCCCTTTTAAAAATGTTGCAATTACAGTTGACATTCAGTATTTTATATTAATATTAGGTATACAGCATAGTGGTTAGACATTTATATAATTTAAGAAGTGATCCCCTGACTACTATCTGACACTATACATAGTTATTACCATATTACTGACTGTATTCCCTGTACTTTACATTTCCATGACTATTTTGTCACTACCAATTTGTACTTGTTAGTCCATTCACCTTTTTCACCCTGCCTTCCAACCTCCGCTTCCCAGGCTGCGACTTCTAAATAGTGTAATTCCTTTGGAAGCCAGAATCTACTCAGACGTTTCATTTCACAAGTACTACAGAGCGCCTTTATATGTGCACACTGCCCCAGATCCTATAGTAACACCATCTTGACCCAAGTCGGTATCTCCAGCCCACACTTCTCTCCTGAATTCTTAGACATTTGTTCTTAGAGATCTCACCTCATATAAACACGCCTGAAAGAGAATTTATGGTCTTCATCCCCAAACTGGCACCTCTGTAGTACATTGCATAGCAAAGAATATTACCAGAAATTAAGGACTATTGCATAGAGATGAGGCAGTAAATTTATCAAAAAGACATAACAACACTAAATGGTTCTGCATTTAGTAATAAAGCTTTAAAATACACGATACAAAGCTAATGGAACTGCCAGGAGAGATAGACATTGCACTTGGAGGTTTCAGCACCCCTCTTTTAGTAAACGATAGAACACGTACCCAGAAGTCACCATCAATCGACTTGACCTAATGACATTTATACAACTCTACACAATAACAACAGAAGACACATTTTCAAGTATAAACAGTTACCAAGATGGATCATGTTATGGGCTATGAAACAAATATGTTCCCTGACCACAATGAAAGGAAGTTAGAAATCATCCCAAACCTGGAAAGGCATCCAAATATTTGGAAACTGAATGACTCAACTTTTGACCCATTACCCATAGGTCACAGAAGAGAGCAAAGGGAAATTAGAATTGGATGAAAATAAAACAGCATTTCAAAATTGTGGAATATGGCTAAAACATTAACGATAGACCTCAAATCAGTAACTTCAGCATTTATCTTAAGAAAGTAGAAAAAACAGCAAATGAAATCAAAGGAAGTACAAAATAATAATGTTATAATTAAATATTGGTACTTGGTCAATATAACATTATAAATTACAGTGGAAAGCAATGACACAAAAACATGAAAGAAAGTCCGTGAAACCAAAAGCTGGTTCTTTGAGACGAATAAAATAGAGAAATCTGTGGCCAAATTGAACAAAGAGAAAAACAAATGAACAATATTATGAATAAAAGTAGTGACATCATAGCTAAAACGGTAATTAGAGAACATGAGTAACTATTCCAATAAATTTGACAACTTAGACTAAAGGAACAATTTCCTTAAGAGACACTACCGAAGCTCACTCAAGAAGAAACACATAACTCAAATAGTTTCATGTCTACTAAAGCAGGAGTGTCCAAACTTTTGTGTTCCCTGGGTCACATTGGAAGAAGAGTTGTTTTGGGCCACATATAAAATACACTGACACTAATGATAGCTGATGAGTTTTAAAAAAATCTCAAAAACTTAATGTGTTAAGAAAGTTTACGAATTTGTGTTTGGCCACGTTCAAAGCCATCCTGTGGGCCACATGTGACTATGGGCTGTAAGTTTGTACTAAAGCATTGAATTTGTAGTTAAAAAAAAACGTAACCTTGAAGGAAATTCTAAAGCTGGATGTCTTCAATGGCAATTCCACCAAACATTTAAGGAGGAAATAATACCATTTCTAAACAGGCAGCTATAAATGATGGAAGTATTTGTCAGTTCACTCTGTACGGACAGGGTTATTCTGATAGCATATTTGACAGACATTTCAAAAAAGAGAAAACTAAAGTAAATTTCTCAAAGATATAGATACATTTTTTTAAAACATATTTTTAGCAAATTGAATCCAACACTACATAAATGTAGAATTTTCATAGGGATTACATTGAATCTGTAGATCAATTTGCAAAATACTCACATATTAACAATATTGAGTCTTCCAGTCCATGAACAGAGGCTGTCCTTCCATTTATTTATGTTTTTAATTAATCTCTTTCAGCAAAGTTGTATACTTCCTTTGTTAAGTTTGTTCCTAATATGTAGGAACAAATTTGATGCTACTATAAATGTTATTGTTTTCTGAAGTTCTCAGTTTCATCATTACTAGTGTATAGAAATGTATTTTATTTTTGTGTGTCGATCTTATTCCCTGCAGCCTTGCTGAGCTCATTTGTTAGTTCTAACCATTTTCTTGTGTGGATTCCTCAGGATTTTCTGTACACAAAATCAAACAGAGATAGTTTTATTTCTTCCTGCCTGGTCCATGCCTTCTGTTGCGTTTTCCTGCCTAGCTGCCCGAGCTAGAAGCTCCAGCATAGTGTTGAGTAGCAGTGGTGACAGCAGGCACCCTGGTCTTGTCCCTGATCTCAGGGGTAAGTTTTCAGTCAGTCACCATTGAGTGTGGTGTGAGCTGTGGGATTTTTATAGATGCCCTTTATCAGGCCGAGGAAGTTCAGCTCCTAGTTTGTTGAATGGTTTTATCATGAAGAGGTAGGTGTTGGATTTTGTAAAATGCTTTTTCTGCATCTGTTGAGATGATTGTGTAGTTTTCGTCTTTTAGTCTATTGCTATGGCCTATTACAGTAGTTTAATTTTGATTTTTTATATTAAACCAACCTTACATTCTTGGAATAAAGCCCACTTGGTCATGGTATGTAATCCTTTTTATATATTGCTGGATCCGATGTTCACATTTTTGTTGAGGATTTTTGTGTCTGTTCGGTATTTACTGATTCTGTAAAATAAAATCTAATTGAAAATATTTAAACATATAAAAAGTGTACAAGACAATGTCACAGGTATCTTTTTTCCCAGAATTAATCAGTACCTAAGGAAACACGTTACTTTTTGCCTTATTTGTGACAGAATGATCTTTCGCTCCCCTCCTGCTCTCTTTTCCTTCTTCCCTTTTGACAAGTATGAGAGCCTGGTGCTGGCGCGGTGGAGTAAGCCCCAGGCTATCTCTCCTGCTGGTTACAAGGAAAAGCTCTGGACAACACAGTAAAAGAAAAATTATGAAAATGCTGACAGATTGGGAAGGCGAGTCAGCACTTGTGTGACCCGCACAAGTGTGAGTTTTCCCCTTTTCGATCCTCTTTCTGTCCTTGGCCCTAGGCCAGCTTCCTGCTGCTGGCCTTCGCTGTGGGGGTCACTGCCCAGTCAGTGACAACGCCCCATCTCTCTGCCTAGAGGAACTGTGAAGGCGGCTTCGTAAGCAGAACAACGTGAAGGAAAGGCAGAGGGACTCGAGTAAACAAGCTGTTTCTAAAAAGAACTAAGTGGGAGGACTTACTGTGAGGCTGTAATGAAGGCTGTGTTCTTGGGGAAGGACGGGTACAGAACAGGTACTCCGAAAATAGACCCACATAAATGTGGTCAGTTCACTTTGACCCAGGGGGAGAGGAGTTCAGTGGAGAAGGGATGGTCTTCGCAGTAAGTGGCGTTGGAATAATCAGCCATCTATCTGCACAAAAGGGAAACTTGACTATACTTTACATGTTATATAAGAATTAACACAAAATGGGTCATAGACCAAAAGTAAATCCTAAAATTTGAAATTCTAGAAAACAAAATCTTTGTGATCTTGGGTTAAGCAAAGCATTGTTAAATAGGACACTAAAAGAATGATCCATAAAAGTTGATGAGTTGGACTTCTTCAAAATTTAAAAGTTCTGTCTTCCTAAAGACTGGTAAGAGAATGAAAGACAAGCCACAGACTACAAGAAAATATTTGCAAGTTACATATTTAACAAAGGACTTTTAACCAGGATAGGTGACACCCAGAACTCAAGAATACAAATACAACAGACTCTCCATTAACTGGAACTCAAACAACCTGTAAAAAAAAAAAATCAAAATAATACTGTATTTCTCTGGCATGAGTGCCGGTTAACTAAGAGTGTCCTTACATTTATCCGGCATCTGCCAGTCCCCATGGGTGCCAGTTAACTGAGAGGCTACTGTAACTCTTTGAAAAAGCTACCAGAGACGCTTGGCCACAAAAATATACAGGCAGGGGAAGCCGGGATGGCTCAGTGGGTTGGGCGCTCGCTTTGCAGCGCTGGGGACCGGGGATCGAGTCCCGGCCCCGGCCCGTGCGGACCCATATGCTGAACTGGGAGCTCCCCCAGTTCAGTTCTCTCTCTGTCTCTGTATCTATCTCTCTCTCTCTCAAAAATAAAAATAAATAAATAAAAATATATTAAAAACAAAAATCTAAAAAATATATATATATCTATGCAGGCAAAAATTGGGCATGTAAACGCACCCAGTTAACCAATAGGGAAATGCAAATTAAAACTACAGTGAGATAACACTACTTTTCTGTTAGTATAGCAAAAATAAAAAATTAAGTTTTAAAAAACCTGGTCAAACAAGTGCTGAGCAGGGTAGGAGCAGCTGCACCTTTCGTAACTGCTGATGAGGTACAGAAAGTGACAGCCACTTAGTGATGGTTCGGCAGCTTCGTATGGATTGATCAGCAAACCATTCTGAGGGATTTACCCAAGAGAAATAAAACCGTGTTTGCATAAATGCCTGTGTGCAGAAATCTATAGTGGCTTTATTCATAACCACCCCAAACTGGAGACAGCCCCAGGGCAGCTGCAGGATGCATGGACGTTCGGGCACCACCCACACAGTGGAATTAACTGCCCGGCGTGGAAGGAAAGCACTGGGGGGTCTCGGGTGCATCAGAGGAAGCCGTACCAGAAGGCACCTTGGGGTCTGCAGAAGGCAAAGTGGCAGTCACAGAAAACGAGCAGTGGCCAGGGCTTGGGGTGGAGGAAGGCTGTACCACAAAAGACTTGTTTGGGGACAGAACTGATGTGGTCGTGGCTACACACCTGTGTGCATTTGTCAGAAGCTCTTAGAACCGTACACCAGGGGTGATTTTCACTGTATGCAACCTTTAAAAAGTGGGTCAGGAGAAATAAATTAGAGATGCAGCTACAAGCCAAAGCCCTACCCCCACCCCGCCTGCGTCACTGCGGTACTGCCCTGAAATTGTGAGTATTGTTCTCACTTAGGTTTTTCTGTTTTCATTGTTATGTTGGAATAGCCAGGAGGAAGACAGGTGGTGGTCTTAGGTAAACATTCAAATACGTGGTAAGATGCGTGCTCCTTGTGCAACTTGGTTCATTCCTCTCAGTATTGTGTTTCTAAGGCCGCTAGCCGCCTCCTCGCTGTCCTCACATGGAGATGGCTCTGGCCTGTCCTCTTCTAACAAGGGCACTAATTCCACTGTGGAGTGTCACCCTCATGACCTCATCTAACCCAGCTCACCTCCCGAAGGCCCGGCCCCCACACGACAGGTGCGCCCTTGGTGAGGGCTTCAACTCCCGAGTTTGGGGGACGTGGAAACTCAGCCCACAGCACTTGGTGACGGTCCGTGTAGGTGGATAGGTTTGCTCCGTGAGGCCCAGGTTGTTGCCGACCATGCTGGCTGCCCCCTCGCACACCTGAGCCCGCACGCACCACGGGCAGAGTGGCAGGGTCCCCCTCTGCGCTGTGTCACTGCTGAAGCCAGCGGGGCAGACCCCCCAGGAGCAGCCTGGCTGTTCGGACCTGTGCTTCCTCCCAGGCTCCACCATGTCCAGGCCCCAGACCCCGGAGCCAGCCCTGGACGGGCAGGGAGACTCCCCCACGGGCACAAGGAGCGCGGATGCTGCCGACGGGACCCAGCACTCCCATCGCATGCTCAACTTCAGCGATGCTCTGCTGTCCATAATCGCCACCGTGATGGTCTGTGCCGGGCCCACCCAGCTCCACCCAACCCCTGGCCTGGGACCCGCAGCCACAGCCTCCTGGCAGCCTTCTGGTGGGGCCTGGGCTCCCCCACCCCTCAGGCAGCTGGGGGAGGTGAGGGTGGGGGCAGTCCAGCCAGTGCCCAGCCCAAGACATGTCCTCAGTTCCTTCTGTGTCTTTGTTCTCGTAGATCCTGCCTGTGACCCACACGGAGATCTCCCCGGAGCAGGTACCTGAGCCGTCTGCAGCGTCTGGGGTGAGGGGGAGGTGCAGGTCCTCAGGCCCCGGGCACAGGGGCCGGGTCCTGGCGTGGAGCGTCCCCAGGCCGTCCGGGGGGGAGGCGCTCGGAGCAGGAGGTGGCCTGCCTGCCTGACCAGCAGGCCCGGTGGCCGACAGCCTCCAGGGGCCACGCTCCCGCCCGGGCCTGCTGGAGGCTGAGGGCCCCATGTGGTTGTGTCATGGAGGCTAGTGGGGGGCCGGCAGCCAGCGGCCCCTGCAGACGCCTCCTCCCGTGGTGGACCCCACGCAGGCCTCTCCCCCCGTGGCCACAGCCCCGCAGCCACCACGCGCTTCCGCCATGGAGGTGAGCGGGACAGGGCCTCCTAAAGCCGTTTCCCTCTACAGCCAACTTGGAATATTTCTGGTCTGTAAGTTAAACAGTGACACAGAAGCTGGACATGATTTCAGAGACATTTGAAAGTCTCTGGGGTCTCCTCACGTGTGGTCGGGGTCCTCACAGCTGAGAAGTGAGGGTGCGTGGAGCCAGGCCTGCACGGCTGCGTGCCAGTGCCCACCAGCGCACCGAGGGGGCGGGTCCCCGGCTCTGCACTGAGGGACATCATGGCCACTGCTGAAAGCTCACCTTTTTCGCCTGGGAGGTGCCTGCTTCTCACAGGGTTTTTGTTTTTTTTAAAAAAATATTTATTTATTTATTTTTATTGTTTTTTTGACAGAGAGAGAGAGAGATACAGAGACAGAGAGAGAACTGAACTGGGGGAGCTCCCAGTTCAGCATATGGTTCCGCACGGGCCGGGGCCGGGATTCGATCCTTGGTCCCCAGCGCTGCAAAGTGAGCGCTTAACCCACTGAGCCCTCCCGGCTTCCCCTTCTCGCAGGGTTTTGATGAGCACTGAGGAGACGTGCAGGTGCAGCCGGGCGTGGGTGGCAGGCGGCACCTTGACTGAGGGCCCTGAGTGCCCCACCCCCCAGGGGCTCCCGCTGGCTCAGGGGAGCCCTGTCCCCCTGGGGGCCGCCGGCTCCACACGCAGCAGCTCTGTGAGGGTGCTCTTCTGTTCCAGCAGTTTGACAAAAGTATACAGAAACTGCTAGCGACCAGGATTGCTGTCTACCTGATGACCTTTCTCATTGTGACCGTGGCCTGGGCAGCACACACAAGGTAAGGCTCTGGCCATTCCCCCTCAGCCCACGAGCCCCGTGGGCGCGGCCCCACCTGTCAGGTCAGCGCGTTCCTGGGGTGTGGGCCGCCCCTCCCTGAGCCCCTGCTCCCTCCTGTGCGCGTGGCAATGACTGCTTACCACTCATGAGATGAACGGGGGTGTCATGCTTGCAGGGCTGGGCCACCCCAACTGGGCGCCCAGATGCAGGGTGCAGGTGGGGGCGCCCTTGGAAGGGCTGGGCGGTGGAGGGGTGCTGGGTGTGCAGAGAAGCCCAGAGGCTTTCAGGCGTTGGCACTTGCATTGGAAGCGGCTGTGTTCTCAGCAAAGTGACTGCTCCCGGAGGGGACAGGTTTAAGGGACAGCTTCCCCCGCCACCTTGTTTATAGAGCTGCTGAGTCACAGCCCCCCTGTGGGTCCTGCTGGTGGCCGGGTTCCCGTTAGACCCGCAGCAGGGACAGTGCCCCTGCAGCAGCGTTCCTGGCTTCGGGGCTGGGACGCCTGTGGCTGAGCCCGGCCTGTGCAGCTGTCACCTGCAGGGCACGCGGCCCCTGCCCTGACGTGAACACTGGCCGCCGGCTGCACGCAGACCGCCCGGTGGGGAGCTGAGGCCTGAGCCCAGTGCAGGCCAAGACCACGCCCTCAGAGGCACAGCGCCTGCGGGGGACCCTGGAGGGGCTGGGCGAGGCGGCGGGGTCTTGGAGAAAGGGCTTTGCTTCCTAGGCCCTTGGCTGACCCGTGAGCTCTGCACAGCCTTCCTGAGGACGCATCAATAAACCCGCGCCTGCGGGCGAGGCGGCCTCAGCGCGTGACCTCCCGAGAGGGTTTCCTTTTTAAAATGGCCTTCGGACACGAGGCCTGAAGAGCACAGTCCCTGGAGGGGGAGCTTGTCCTTCCCGGGCGTTCGGGCTCCTGGGAGGCCAGCAGCCAGCGGCCCCTGCAGACGCCTCCCCCCGTGGGGGGCCCCGCACAGGCCCGCTCCCCCCGTGGGGGGCCCCACAGCCACCATGCGCTTCCGTGTGCTGCGGCCCGGCCACCTGCTCAGAGCGGCGGCTGTGAGTGACAAGGAAGGTGACGGGGACACATGTACACGTTAGCTTGGCAGCTTCCAGGACACTCACCTTTTCTTCATGTTTCCAATACCTTTCAGCCTTTATACCCTGGGGAGTGTTTTCATTTTGGTTAAAAGTGACATATTGTAACGATGTTTTCATCAGAAAATATCAGAGGATGTACGTGTTGGATGCCATTAGAACCACACTTTATTGATGGCTCGTCTTTTCCGGTTTTTCTTAAATCATTTAGGTTGTTCCAGGTTGTTGGGAAAATAGACGATACGCTCGCTTTGCTCAACCTGGTGAGTTTTTCCTCTCGTTTTCGTGGAAATGATTATATGTGTGGTTCCGCCCTCTGAGAGGCGTGATAGAGAACACACAGCAGCTTCTCGGAGTCGGTGGGCGGGCACCCAGCCCACGTGCCCTGCCTGCCACCCCTCCTCCTTCCAGGCCTGCATGATGACCATCACCTTCCTGCCCTTCACAGTGAGTAAGGCGGCTTCCCAGGCCTCGCCGAGCACCCCCTGGGGTCCAGCCCGAGCAGGACTCGGAGCCTCTCAGACCAGCCGGCTGGTCCAGGGCCACACGGTGCCGTTGGGAAAAGTAGAGGGGCCCCGGGGACCCGCAGTCCTGTCTGGCAGTGGGTGAGCCTGGGGTTTGCAGTCCGGGTGCAGGAGGGGCCCCCAGACTCACCCCTCCCTGAACTCGGAGTCCACAGGGCCCACCTCTCAGATCTGAGGCCTGAGGGGGTTCATGAATATGATGGCATTTCAGCTTGTGAGGCTGAAAGCGTCGGATGGGATGGCTGTCATGGGAGGTGACCCCCGAGCCTGTGCAGTGGCTGGCGGCCCCCACACCCTGGGCCTGTGTTTTCTGGCTGCAGTTTTCCTTAATGGTGACCTTCCCCGAGGTGCCGCTGGGCATCCTTCTGTTCTGCATGTGTGTGATCGCCATCGGGGTCGTGCAGGTAGGACGTGGCCTGCCCCCTCCCACACGCGTGTCCTCTCCACGGGGATGCGGGCGGGACGCGGCCTGCCCCCTCCCACACGCGTGTCCTCCAGCACGGGTATGCGGGTGGGACGCGGCCTGTTGGCAGCCTGTGTCCGTCATGGGGCGCCTGCCGTGGGCCACAGCAGGGGACCAGAGATGCTGGGGGCCTGGACCTCGGGGTGAAGTGGGGCCTCCAGGTCCTCGGCTGGGTGGGTGGAGCTGCGACTCCACACGTGCCCCAGGAGCAGAGCAGGGGGCTCCTATCTCCCCCCGACCCCCAGAACCTGCCGCTGTGAGCCCCACAGTGCAGCTCTGCCCTCTGCCCTCCCGTAGGCGCTGATTGTGCTGTATGCCTTCCGCTTCCCGCACCTCCTGAACCCCCAGATCGCACACTCCGCCCACCGGGCCCTGTGCCGGCGGCACATCCTGCACATCGTACTCCGCGGCCCAGCTCTGTGCTTCGCCGCCGCAGGCTTCTCCCTGTTCTTCTACCCGGTGGTGAGTGGGGGCGGGCGGGGCAGCACCCCCAGGAGCGGGGTGGGAGGCACCCCTAGGACCAGTCGCTGCTCTGCTGTCTGCCTGGCTTCTCCCAGCGTGACATTTCAAGGTCACCCGTGTGCGTGTCAGGATCACCCAGTCGTGTCCGCTGTGTGTGTAGAGCTCCTTGCTGACGCCCTCCGTTCACGGACGGTTCACTCGTTTTTGCTGTAGTGAGTGGTGCTGCTGTGCACGTGGGTGCACACATCTCTCTGAGATGCTGCTTTCACTTCTGGGGGTCGCTGGGTCACATGAAAGGTCTATGTTTGACATCTGAGGACCCCCCCACTGTCCCACGGCCACCGCACCTCTTTGCGTTCCCGCTGATGGAGCGCCAGGCTCCCTCTCCCCACATCACAGCACGTGCCGGTTCTGTTCTTTCTGTGGCACCTCCAGGTGTGGGGGAGGCGTGCTGTGGCTTGGATGCCTCCCCAGGACGGCAGCAGTGTGAGCATCTTCATGGCTTCCCAGCCATTGTCTGGAGAAGCGTCTGCCCAGCCTGCTGCCCCATGGCAGTTGGGTACCTGTCCCTGTGCTGGGTACTAGATCCTCCTCGTGCGTGGGCACGCACCCTGCTTGTCTCTGCACTCCTGGTCGTGTGCCTCGATCCACGGCAGCCTTCACCTCCTTGAGCCGTAACTCACCTGTGTCTCCTCTGTTGCCATACTGTCCTCTGGAGCCGACCGCTGGGCTGGACCCCCGGCTCTGGAGCCGACCGCTGGGGCCGGATCCCCAGCTCTGGCCCCTGATGTGCTGTGTGTCTCATGCAGTCGTACCTGCTGATGGCGACGGTCGTCTTCCTCCCCTATGTCAGCAAGGCCGCCGGCTGGTGCAGAGCCAGGCTCATGGGTGGGTCCCAGGCCAGCTGCCCCAGAGCCCACATACCTGTGACAGCAGGTGTCCCTGTGGGGTCCCCTCCCCTGGCCCTGTGGCCCCAAGGGCTCAGCCAGCTCCTCCTCCCTACAACGCCCACAGGCCCCCGGGAGCCCCCGGCGCACAGCGTGGAGGTCTTCACTTTCGACCTGCAGGAGCCGCTCAGCAAGGAGCGTGTGGAGGCCTTCAGCGACGGCGTCTACGCCATTGTGGCCACGCTGCTCATCCTGGACATCTGGTGAGGGCCCACGCTCAGCCCCCAGATGGAGCCCACCCTGGGCAGCGCTCCCACTGTGCGGGGGCTGCCAGCACAGCCTTCAGTCTGTCACGTTTGTACTTCTAGGTGTTGCATCTGCTTCTTTTCAGACCTCCTCTTAGAGTTCCTCGTTCCTTGGTCGTTGTTCAGAGCATACTTACATCGTCAAGCATGTTAGGAACTCTGGTTTTATGTTCTTGTCTGACACTGTCAGTCTTGATTCTCCTGATTCTCTCTTGGTAGCTCTTTCCTACTGTGCCTTAAGTTTGTAAAAAGCGGGAGCAAGTGTCCTTTGGTACGAATCTCAGAGGCCTGGACCTAAGCTTCCGGAATGGTCTGCCTTTGCTTCGCCCTGCAGTGTGGGTCCCCTCGGGTGGGGAGAGGCTGTGGTTGGGGCCCGGGGAGGAAGCATCCTTCCCTGCACCCTCCATCCGGAGGCACGCCCACCCTCCCTGCTGGCCGCGAGGACCTGTGTGGGGTCCCCAGCAGCAAACCCTGGGCTCTGTCTCCTGCTTCCACCCGAAATCCTCAGTTCCAGCCCCCCACCAACATGCGTGCAGCACAGTGTGAGGACGGTGTCTCAGGCTCCACCCGCAAACCCCGTGGAGGAAGGACCTGCCCCCACAGGCTCTGGGCTGTAGCCCCACGACCTCCAGGAGGCTGAGAAGCCTGGGGCTCGACCTGCCTCAGAACTGCTCCTTACAGTGACGCGTGGCCCAGAAATCTGAGCTGCCGGCAGCCCCCCCAGCCCGTGGCTCTGCTCCCCAAGTGGACAGGCAGCTGTGGGGGTGGGCAGGCCTCAAAGCACTCAGCACGGGTCTGCGGGCAGGGCTACCATTACAAAGAAAGTGCGAGATGCAGCTGAACTTGAACTTGAGATGAGTGGTGCGTGACTGTTCAGTGCATCGCATGTGTGTGTGTGTGGTCACAGGTAGTGTGAGCTGAGTGTGCCCCCAGTTCCCTTCATTCACTTGTGATTCAGGTGCCTGCATCCTGACTGTGAGGCGTCTGTTGTGTCCTCAGTGAGAACAACGTCCCGGACCCCAAGGACGTGGCGGAGAGATTCCACGGCAGCCTGCTGGCCGCGCTGAGCGCGTCCGGGCCGCGCTTCCTGGCGTACTTCGGGTCCTTCGCCACCGTGGGGCTGCTGTGGTTCGCCCACCACTCGCTGTTCCTGCACGTCCGCAAGGCCACGCAGGCCCTGGGGCTGCTGAACACGCTGTCGCTGGCCTTCGTGGGCGGCCTCCCCCTGGCCTATCAGCAGACCTCGGCCTTGGCCCGGCGGCCCCGCGACGAGCTGGAGAGCGTGCGCGTGAGCTGCGTCATCATCTTCTTCGCCAGCGTCTTCCAGCTCGCCATGTGGACCACGGCGCTGCTGCACGGGGCGGACACGCTGCGGCCCGCCGTGCGCTTCGGGGGCGGGGAACACGCCTTCATGCTGGCCAAGCTCGGGCTGTACCCCTGCGCCAGCCTGCTGGCCTTCGCCTGCACCTGCTTCCTGAGCCGCTTCAGCGCCGCCATCTTCCACGCCACCCAGATCGCCGTGCCCGCCGCCTTCCTGCTGCTGCGGCTGCTGGTGCGCCTGGGCCTGGGCCTGCTGCGCACGCTGAGGGGCCTCAGCCGGCCCGCGCCCAGCGCCCCCGATGCCGCACAGGCCCCGCTGCTCCCTGCGGCCTGCTAGCCCCGCACCCTCCCGAGCTCGCGGCACCGACAGGTGCCACTCGTCCACGCCCGAAGCTGCACAGGGACTTGGCTTTGGCATCGCACGGGCCCCTCTAGGCACTGACGCTCAAGCCCTCAGGGGGATCCAGGGGCGGCCGGGGCCCCGGAGCCCTCAGCCCCCTCCCGGGGGCCAGCCTGCCCACCCCGGCCTCCCTCCCTGCCGCACGGGCCTTGGGCACAAAGAGGAGCCAGGTGCACGGACAGCAACACCTAGGCTGCATTTGTCTTGGACACGAGTTACATTCAGGAGTGGAGGACGCAGGACACGCTGCACGGCGGGGACACGACCTCAGCACAGCGTGAGGCAGGCAGCTCCGCCCAGCGGCTGCTCCGTGCCCACATCAGTGCTGTTCCTGTGGAGCTGGGCGGGGCCGCGGCCAAGGGTGAAGCCCCACAGACAGACCGGCGGGGAGGGGTCCTCGTTGGGGGTCCTCCCATTTCTAGCACGTTGTGACTGCCCAGGCTGCCCCTGGCATGAGCGGAGGCTGAGGCCCCACGTCCTGTGCCCGGTCGTCTGTGGAGGAGCTTGTCTGCCCAGCGGCCCCTGGGAAGGGCCGTGCCAGCTGCCGGCGGGCAGGGCGTGGTGTGCAGGGTCTGTCCTTGCTGATTAAAGCCGCCTCCTGCACCGCTCCCACGACCAGACTCCCTCTGGGCCTGCGTCCAGCTGCCTCCTGGGCATCGTACGCGCCCCTCGGGTGGTGGCCGAGCCCACCTGGCCGCCCCAGCAGCCTGTCCCTCCCGGGCCGGCAGCCCTCGGGGGTGACGTGAGGCCAGAGGAACTGACGGCGGGCACTCGGCACATCCGGGGGCCTGCCTGGGCACCATGGGGTCCAGTGCCACCAGCTCCAAGGGCTCACAGGTGTCTGGGGACACGAGGAGGAGTCCCGGCCTTGGGGGAGCACGGGGATTGGCCAGCTGTAGCCCCGCCGGCCCGTCACAGGTGCAGAGGCAGGGCTGTGGGGAGGGCCCCCCAAATCCCAGCTACAGGCAAGTCCATTCGCTGCTGCAGAGCCCACTACTTGGGGTCCCCCTCGGGGGCAGGCACCCCATCTGCTTGGACATCCTTGGACACCCCGGCCTTCTTGGGCCTCGGCTTGGCCTTCCTGAGCATGTGCACCTGTCCGGGGGGAGGCGCAGTCAGGGCAGGTAGCACCGTCTCCGCCCGTTTTACCCACACGGACGGGGAAGAGCGGCCACCGCAGGGCTCAGTGACTCACCTTCGGGCCGGCGGCCGAGATGATCATGTGCCCCGGAGCCTGGACCCAGGGCTCCCCGTCCACCTGCACAGGCGTGGCCTTGAGAAGGGTGACCCGGAAGTAGGAGCCCTGGGCGATGCGGATGCCGGAGCGAAGCCCACCCTGGACCTGGCCCTGGTGGGGGAGGCGGCCGGGCTCAGCGGGCAGCAGCGCCCGACGGGGGCCCCACAGGACCCGCCCACACTCACCATGTGCATGACGCCCGTCACCCCCACCACCTCCAGCAGCCCGTCGTCCATCCGGGGCTTCTCGAACCTCGAGTCGCTGTCGGACCCCCACAGGTCAGCCCCTGAACCCCAGCTGTGGCAAGAGGAAGGGGTGCACAGGTCAGAGTGCAGGCTGCACGGGCCCTGGGCCCCGCCCACAGCCAGCGCCCCGGGGAGCCCCGCCCACGGGCACCTGGGGATGTTGATGAAGATGAGGCCCTCGATGCAGGGCAGCGGCACCTCCCGCTGCTCCACCTGCAGCCGCAGGTCCTTGTGCAGCCCGCGCGCCTGGCTCATCCTCTGCAGCCCGACCCGCACGTACACGCCCTTGTTGTGCAGCCTGCGGGCAGGGCAGCGTCACCGGGCAGGTCACCCAGCAGGCCCTGCGAGCTGCTGGTGACGCCCCAGGAAGGGCTGCCCCGCCCGGACCCTCCGCACCTGCTCCTGAACTTGTCAGGCTCCTCCTCCCGCGCCTGGTGGAAGTCCAGGCTCAGCTCTGCGTCGATGCCGATCCCGCAGTAGTTGCTCATCTGCACGATCTGGGGACCAGACGTTCTGCGTGGCCCCGGGCAGCCCCCGGCTGGGCCCGGCCACCTCGCCTCCAGCCCCGCTCCTCCCGGCCGCTTCTGACCTGACGGCCCCGTGCGGCCAGCAGCAGCCAGGAGGGGGCAGCGCGGCTCTGAGCCAGCGCCGGCACGGCCCCGGGCAGGAGGGGCGGGTGCTGCCCCTTCACCGGGGAGCGGCTGGGACAGGGACGAGTCCCCAGAAGCCTGTGGCAGGTGGGCGGCCCGCCGCTGCCACAGCCCCCCCGGGCACGGGGTACCTTGGGGGGCTCGAGGTCGGCCAGGCCGTTCTCCAGGCCGCCGGCCACGTGGCCGTCCAGCAGGATGGTCCAGCGGTCCACCAGCACGGCGTCGGCCTCGTCCACCGACACCAGCACCGAGAGCGGGTCCTCGCCGCTGTAGCCCGCCCCCCAGCGCAGGACCCGGCCCAGGTCGTTCCCTGGGCGGGCGAGACGCAGGCTGAGCACCCCACGGGGGGCAGGAAGGGGTGCACCCCACGCCCGTCCCCCAACGCGCCGCTGACCCACCTGTGCCCAGGGGCAGGATGGCCACAGAGGGCTCGGGGCAGGCCAGGCGGCGCCGCAGCTCCTCCAGGGCGGCGAGCACCCAGCCCACCGTGCCGTCCCCGCCGCACACCAGCACCCGGAAGCGGGGCACCCGGGAGAACACGTGGAACCTGGCGACCGGGAGACAGGACCAGTCCCCCAGCAGCCACAGGCAGCCCGGTGCGCGGGGCGGGTCAGCCCCCGAGCCCCCCGGCCCCGCCCAGGGCCCCCAGACTCACCCGGGGAGCGGCCCCCCGTTGGTCAATTCAAAGACCTGGTGAGGGTTTAGCAGCTTCCGGAAACTGCAGAGCAGCTCACGGCCCTTGAGGCCTCCGCTCTTGGGGTTCACGAACACGAGGAGGGGCCGGCAGTCTGGGGGCAGCTTGGTGTGCTGACGGGGGCGGGGGGCTGAGTTAGGGCAGGCAGCCCCCTCCCAGAGAAGCCTCCCGTGAGGCCGCCTCCGGCTCACCACTGGCCACTGAGCACCCGGAGGCCGCCGGCCGGTGTCAGAGCACATCGGCCAAGCCACACGCGACCCCCCGAGACTGCACACCCGTGAGCCCACAAGCCCGGGCCACACGCCCACGCGGGGCCCTGTGTGCCCTGCGGGGCCACCACCCACCTTCCCGCGGCCCCTCCCCTGGCCTCCAGGAGACCGGGCAGGGGGCTGGGGTCCCCAAGTGGGGGTGCTGTGTGACAGGAGACATCAGGCCAGTGGCAGACAGTGGCCCAAGGCCAGGTACCCACTGGGCCCAGCCGCCTGTGGGCCTCCCTCCCCCGCCCACCCCAGGGCGGGCAGCTGCCAGGCAGGGGCAAGGGCCGGCTGGCCTGCTGCCCAGGGCTGCCCGCTGGCTGACAGGCCCCGAGTGGCGGGCCGCCCACTGGTCAACCCATCCTGAGGACCAGCGGGCGCTGGGAGGGCACCGAGCCCGGGGTGGGCTCCTGCCGCGCACCCCACGGGGCTGCCGGGAGCCCTTTCCAGGCAGAGCGGGGTCTTCAGGACCCAGACCCTCAGGGAGCACCCCCTGCTGTCCGGCGGGGGGCCAGGCGCAGTGACCCCGGGGCCCCCAGCCTCTCCCGCGCGGCCCGGGCGTGCACAGCAGCCACGCGCCCTCCGCCCCGGGCCCGGTGACACTCACCAGCACGTCTGGCAGCACCAGGGCGGTCAGCGGCCGGCCTCGCACAGCCGTGTCCCTGACCAGCCTGTGCAGCCGCTCGGCCTCTGCGAAGCAGCCCACGTCCAGCACCACGGCGCCTGGGGCGGGCGGGCCGTGAGCTCGGGGCCAGTCAGCTCCAGGGCCGCCCACCCAGGGCCACCCGCCCCTGGGGGCGCCTGCAGGGGGCACGGCCGGCGGGCACGAAGCCACCTCCCACTTTCCCATGACAAGGACGCAAACCCAGTCTCTACACCCGTCACGTTGTAGCCAGAGCGTTTCAGCCGCCAGCCAGGTAACGTGGTTCCCAGAACGGAGGGTCCCACGGGAGTGGGGGGCCAGGCTCCCCCATCTAACCGGGGGCGTGACCTCCGACGGGACCCGGCCGCCGGCTCACCTTGCGAGGGGTACGCGTGGCTCAGGGACACCAGGCCGGCTGCAAGACAGGCTGCGGTCAGGGGGCGCAGGGCGGCCGGCCCAGAGACCCCGCCCGGGGCTGTGGCCGCTGCTCAGGGTGGGCTCCACCCCGGGGCGCAGGCAGGGGGGAGACCCGCTGGGCAGAGGCTGTGGCGGGAGGGCCCGGCCCGGCCCCGCCAGCACCGGCGGGCACACCTTTGGGGGCCACGGCCCCGTCCAGCAGGCTGCCGTACTCCTCGGGGGACAGGCCCGGGGGCAGGCCGCCCACGAACAGGGAGACGTGCGGGGCCACGGCCCTGTTCTCAGCCACGTAGAAGCGCGTCTGGCTCGCCTGCCACAGGGACGCCTGCAGGGCAGGGGCGACACTGAGCCGGGGTGGCACCCCAGGCCCGGGCCCGTCCTCCCGCACCCAGAGAGGGGCCCTGGGGAGCCCCCAGGAGGGGGACACGGGCACCTCCCGTCCAGGAATGCGGGGGGACCTTCCAGGGACAGGCGGCCCCTTAGGGAGCGGGCAGACCCGCCGGGGCCCAGGCGGGGGGCTCAGCGGGGTGCACAGGGGGTCCCCCTCCGGCTCCCCGGCGCACTGACCTCCCGGATGTCTCGGAGCCGGTGCAGCAGAAGCTCGTCGTCGGCCAGCACCGTGCGCTGCACTGCGGGGCGAGGGGCGCGGCCGTGGGCGCGGGGCCAGGGGCGCCCACCTCCGCGGGCAGCCGCGCAGACCCCAGGGCTCCCGCCCGCTCACCTTGCCTGCTGCCCATGAGCACCGCCACCAGCTGGAAGCCGTCGGGACCCGCGGCCTGTGGGGGCAGAGCTGGCGGGGTCAGGCCGGGGGCCCGCCGCCACCCCCCGGGGCCAGGCTGCGGGGCCGGCGGGCTGTACGCACCTGGCGGCCGAGCAGCGGGAGGACGTCGCGCACCGCGGTCCGCGCGGTGCTCTGCGGGGTCACGCGCAGGGACACGTAGGCCACGCCCACCCTGCAGGGGACAAGCGGGGAGCTCACCCCGCCCCGCAGGCCCCGCCCCCCCAGGCCGGCCCCCGCAGGCCCCACCCCCGCCCCACCCACCCTGCGGGCCCCGCCCCTCCCTGCCCCCAGCAGGCCGGCCCCGCCCCTCCCACCCCGCGGGCCCCGCCCCCAGGCCGGCCCCGCCCCCGCAGGCCCCACCCCCCCATCCCTCCCACCCTGCGGGCCCCGCCCCGCAGGCCGGCCCCGCCCCCAGGCCGGCCCCGCCCCTCGGGCCCCACCCACCCCGCAGGCCCCGCCCCCGGTCGGCCACGCCCCTCCCGCCCCAGGCCACGCCCCCCAGGCCGGCCCCGCCCCGCGGGCGCGTCTCACTTGAGCCAGGCCGGGTAGACCTTGAGGACCTCCTGGGCGCGGGGCGCAGCGCGGATGACCCAGGCCTCAGGGGCGGCCTCCCGGGCCCCGGGGCCCCCGCGGCCCTCCTCCTCCTCCGCAGGCCCCGCGCTCGGGGCCTTTCCCGGGGCCCCCGAGTCGCCAGCCGGCGCGGGTGCGGGCAGCGCCTGCAGCTGGAAGTCGCGCGGGTCCTCCGCGATGTGGTAGGCGCGCAGCGCCGCCTCCTGCGGGGGCCGGGCGGGTGTAGACAGCCGCCGAGCCCGGCTCCCGCCCCGCCCGCGGGCGCCCTCTTACCAGCAGCTCCTCGCGGCCGGCCGGGCGGGGGGCGCTGACCACGCGGAAGTGACCGCGCTGCACCGCATCGCTGCCGTCGAAGACCTTCAGGGTCTGCTTACCTGGAGCGGGGCGCGGCGGGCGTGAGCCGGGGCTGCGGGGCGCGGGCTGCGGGCTGGGGCTGCGGCTGCGGGCTGGGGCTGGGGGCTGGGGCGCGGCGGGCGTGAGCCGGGGCGGCGGGGCGCGGGCTGCGGGCTGGGGCTGGGGGCTGGGGCGCGGCGGGCGTGAGCCGGGGCTGCGGGGCGCGGGCTGCGGGCTGGGGCTGGGGGCTGGGGCGCGGCGGGCGTGAGCCGGGGCGGCGGGGCGCGGGCTGCGGGCTGGGGCTGCGGCTGCGGGCTGGGGCTGGGGGCTGGGGGCTGCGGGCCGGGGCGCGGGCAGCGGCGACGGGGCACGTACTGGAATCTGACGCCAGCACCTCTCTGCCCGCGCCAGCGGGGACACTTCCGTCCTGGCCGTCGTCCGCCTCGCCTGCAGGGCGGGCACAGCGAACCCCTCACTCCGGGCCGGCGCCCCCGCGGCGCCCCTCCTCCCCACCCCGGCCCGGCGCTCACCGGGCTCGGGGGCCGAGCTCTCGGACACGCGGAAGCAGTGCATCTTGCTGAAGTTGCGGGACAGCAGGCGCACGCACGCGGGGGGCAGGACCATGGTGCCCAGGCGCCCGAACGTGCACTCGGGGACCAGCGCCGCCGAGCAGACGGAGTGGGCCTGGGGGAGCACGGCTTGAGCCCGGGGCCTTTGGGCAGAGAGGGCCGGGTAGGAGCCCGCCTTCTGTGACCGCCAAGGCCCACACGCCCGGGCGCGAACCCCCTACCACGGGGAGCCCCGACTCCTCCCTACATGAGGATCCCCAGCCGAAAAGAACAAGGTGCAGACGGGCTCTGCTAGGAGGTGGCCCCGCCCTCGGCTCTCGGCCCCGCCCCTCTCCAAGGCCCCGCCCCTTTCTCCCTCGGCTCCAGGCCCCGCCCTCGGCCCCGCCCCACTCCAAGGGCTCTACCCCAACCCCTGCTAGTTCCTCCCTCGGCCCCGCCCACCCAGGCCCCGCCTCCGCCCCAGGGCCCCGCCCTTTTCTCCCAAGGCCACGCCCACCCCAGGCCCCATTCCTCCCTTGGCTCCAGGCCCCGCCCCGCTCTCCAATGCCCAGCCCACCCCAGGCCCCCTCCTTCGGCCCCGCCCCACTCTCCAATGCCCCGCCCACCCCGGCCCCTCCCTCGGCCCCGCCCCACTCTCCAAGGCCCCGCCTCTACCCCACCCCTGCTAGTTCCTCCTCGGCCACGCCCACCCCAGGCCCCGCCCCTACCCCGGACCCCCGCTAGTTCCTCCTCGGCCCCGCCCACCCAGGCCCCGCCCTCGGGCCCGCCCCACTCCAAGGCCCCGCCCCACCTGGACGCCGCACCACTCGCACCGCAGGCCGGCCAGCACGTCGGAGGAGCCGCACACCTTCCTGCAGACCTCGCAGCGCGCGCCCGGGGGCAGGTTCCCCTCCCGCCAGTGGTGGTGGTGCGTGTCCTGGGAGAGGCCGTGGGCGAGCGTGACCCGGCGCCCCCACTCGCCGCCCCCCGCCCCCCGGGCCCCGCGCACTCACGTGGTCGCGGTGCCCGTCCTGGTGGCACTGGCGGCAGTCGCTGCAGGCGAAGGGCACACAGTCGGGGTGAACGTGCAGCTCACACACTGGGGGGCAGGCAGGGTTAGGGGCCTCTCGCCGCTCCCACGGGCCCTGCCCCCTTCTCGCCGGCATTTCTGCTCCGGCCTGGGGGCCCCCCTCGCCCTGCCCACGCCGCCCTTACCCTTCCGGGGCCCGAAGTGCGGAGCAGGGCTGGCCCCCCGCCTCCCGCCCGCCACCCCCGGCCGGGCGCCGGGCCGCGTGGGGCGGGGCCCTCGGACCCCGGGTCGGCGGTACCTTCACAGCGGAGCGCGGGCGCCTCCAGGCCCTTGCGGCACACGGAGCAGAACTTGCGCTTGTACAGCCCCCGGGGGCCAAAGCAATGGGCCACAGGGACCTGCGGGGAGCAGAGCGCCCCCTCGGTGCGGGGCCCACGGCCCGGCGCCCTCGCCCCCAATCCCGGCCCTCTGCAGCCCCCCCAGTCCTCCTGGGCACCGCTCACACAGCACAGGGACGTGCCGGCCCCAAGCTGCCCGCACCCCGCCGTGACCTCCGGCAGCCCCTCTGCGGGGTCACCCCCGCTGCCCAAGAAACCCAGCACTGACCGCTTCCCCCCGCGGCGCACGGGGCAACCCACATGCATCCCAGCTGGGGGCGGGCCCAGCAAGCGGCCGCAGGGGCAGCGCCGGGGGCCCCAGAGCAGCCAGCAGGAAGCGTAGCCCTCTCCTGCCCCGCGACGGGGTCTCGGGCACGGCCACTCAGCGTTCCGCAGCTCCCGGACCCAGACCCCATTCAAGCGCAGGCCTCACCACCCGCTCAGGACCGGCAGCCCGAGCCCCGCCCCGCCGCCCTCCCGGCGGGCACTGCGCGGGCAGCCCACACCCGAGCCCCGCCCCGCCGCCCTCCCAGCAGTCAGTGCGGCGGGCAGCCCACACCCGAGCCCCGCCCCGCTGCCCTCCCAGCAGTCAGTGCGGCGGGCAGCCCGCACCTGAGCCCCGCCCCGCCGCCCTCCCGGCGGGCACTGCGCGGGCAGCCCACACCCGAGCCCCGCCCCGCTGCCCTCCCAGCAGGCAGTGCGGTGGGCAGCCCGCACCTGAGCCCCGCCCCGCCGCCCTCCCGGCAGGCTGTGCGGCGGGCAGCCCACACCTGAGCCCCGCCCCGCCGCCCTCCCAGCAGTCAGTGCGGCGGGCAGCCCGCACCTGAGCCCCGCCCCGCCGCCCTCCCGGCGGGCACTGCGCGGGCAGCCCACACCCGAGCCCCGCCCCGCCGCCCTCCCGGCGGGCAGCCCGCACCCGAGCCCCGCCCCGCTGCCCTCCCAGCAGTCAGTGCGGCGGGCAGCCCACACCCGAGCCCCGCCCCGCTGCCCTCCCAGCAGTCAGTGCGGCGGGCAGCCCGCACCTGAGCCCCGCCCCGCCGCCCTCCCGGCAGGCTGTGCGGCGGGCAGCCCACACCCGAGCCCCGCCCCCCGCCCCGCTGCCCTCCCAGCAGTCAGTGCGGCGGGCAGCCCACACCCATACGCACGCGGACCAGGCTGGGCGCCACGCTGGTGCACGGGGTCTTCACGTGCTTCAGGCACTTCTCGTGGGACATGAAGTTGCAGGCTGCGGAGGGAGAGTCGTGTGAGTGGGTCCCTGCCCCGCCCAGGAATCAAGAGGCCCCAGGCTTGGCATGTACACAGGTGGCCGCCAAGGGCCATGGTGGGCACCAGCATCCTGACAGGGCACCGTCGCCATCACAGTGGGCCGGCTCTGCCAGCACGGATGGGGGCGGTCCCGGCACAGGTGACAGACTGCAGCCCCATAGGGCGTGACTCCTGCCACCCCCGAGGCGCGAGGGCAAAGGGAGGCCAAGGGACCCCCTGAGGGTCTGCCTCACCCACCCCACCTCTCATTTCAGAGCGGGTCAGGGGCAGGAGCCTGAAGGCTCTGATGACGTAACCTGTGTCCTGGGGGTGGCCCCTGCGCCCACAGGTAGGCCCAGCTCTCCTCCTGGCCCCTGCGAGGGGCGGGCAGGGGGACAGGCATCTCTGCACACACCCCCAGGTGGGCTGTGCCAGGGACACCCTTCCCTCACCCCACCCCCAACAGCGCATACAGCCGTGACGACCGCTCCCACACGCTGTGTGCCTGCCGACACCCAGAGCCAGTCTGTGATGGGCCGGGACCCGCTGAGGCAGGCGGGCGGGCATCTGCCGCTGCCCAGAGGCCCAAGGGCAGTGAGCACTCACACTGCACTGTGCTCCGGGGGCCCTCCTACCCGCCCAGGGGGCCTCCTATCCACCCTGGGGGGGACCCCTACCCATCCTGGGGGTCCCAGCAAGACCAAGGCTCAGCTGGGAGTTGGACCCAAGGACAGACAGGAGTGGGAGCGACCTCTGAGGGCACAGGCAGCAGGAGTGGGTCATGAGGGTGGAGGGGCAGAAAAGGCTCCACTGGGTGGCACAGGACGTAAAAGGCTGTGGGGGGGACAACTCTCCAACACAGCCAGAGTGACGCTGCCCCGGAGCCTCCAGGCAGCCCCATCCCACGTGTCCCTAGGAGGAGGCCTTGCTCCAAAGAAGACTCCAGAAGCGAGCTGGGTTGGATGGAGAAACGGGGACTCGAGGACAAGTCAGCACCGTCCCGTCTGCTTCCCTCCAGGGCACCCCGTCTTGTCTGCCACAGACGGTGGCAGCTGCAGGCCGGAGCGCCCATGGAGATAGGGCCCCATCACCCCACACCACACATCCTGGGGGCGCCCGGCAGGGGAGGGGTCTTCCTCCCACATCCGTATCAGGCCCCTCTGCTTGCCAACATCACCAGCCTGTTTTCCACAGAGTCTACACCACCACGCCCAGTGAAGCCTTTCAGAGTTGGAGCCCTGCCCCCAGCACCTCTCGCTTGTGCGAGGGACCCCGATTCTAGCCTCAGACTGGAGCTGGCAGCAGGCACAAGCAGGGCTCCCACCTCAGGGGAGCCTCTTGGCACTCCCAGGGGGAGGGCAGGGCAATGCCGTGTTTCCGATTTGACAGAGGAACCAGGGGTGACCACCCATGCCAGCTGGCCAGGCCACCTGGTGCAGCCCTGGGGAGTCAGGGCAGCCATGCCGTTGACCCTGACGAAGGGCCTCCCCCACCCACCCAGCTGAGCCTCTGCAGCCCCCGGCATGAGTTGTCCCTGCGTCCTCAGAGCCAAAAGCCTGTCTGTCTCCCTGGGCAGGGCAAGGGCTTCCCACGGTCCACGATCCCGGGCAGCTTGGTCCCCAGGACCTGCCCAGCTGCTCTACAAAAGGGAGTAGACCTGGAAGAGGGAGGAGCTGGCGGCACATGCGTCGGCTGTGCAGGAACCAGAGGAGGGAGGCCCTTCTCGCCCAACCGGGCCGGCTTGGCAGCGGGGTGGGAGCCCTGTCAGGGCATGCTGGACTTGGGCGGCAGGCCCCGAGCCGGAGCCTGGGCAGCACCAACACCCCGGCCCGGTGGGCAGCCGAGTGCACCCAGGGCGAGAATGGACCAGCACCAAAGCCGTGGTGGCCCGTGGCCCGGGCCAGCCCTGCCCGGGAGGCACGCGGCTGCTCGGCCTCGGGGGTGAGGAGCCCCCTGGGCGGTCGGCCGGTTTCGGGTGGGCTGGGCTCACCCCTGGTCGCTGCACCTGACGCCGCTCACCCTCTGCCTCTCACTCGTCCTCCACTGGATCCCCACCCAGGTGAGCAGGCCCAGGCGGTCCTGGGGGAGAGGCCGGGGCCACCCTCAGGGCCCCCACGGGGAGTGGCCGGCACGCCGCCGCCCATGGGCGCGGGGCTCGGGCCCGGGGCTGCGGGCGCTCACCGTCGCACAGGAAGCCAGCCAGCCCCCAGATGAAGTCGGAGCAGAGGTGGCAGAAGGTGGGCTTGGTGAGCGTCACTTTCCGGAAGCTGTGGCCCAGCGCGGCGGGGCCCGGGGACCTGGCGCCCGCCCGCTCCGGCCCCGGCCCCGGCCGCGGGCGGCCTCGGCTGCCCAGATCGGGGCTGGAGGCCGGCGAGCCGCCTCCGAGCCGGACGCGGGCCCCGGGCTCGGCCGCCGCTGCCATCCCCGGCCCGGGCGGCCTGAGCCCCGGCGGCGGGCGAGAGCCAGGTCCCCGCAGCCCACGAGAGGGGCCGCGGTCCTGCCGTCCCCGCGGTCCCCGCCGGGCTTCCGACTGCGCCCGCCGCAACTGCGCAGGCGCGCGCTCTAGGGGCGGGGCCGGGCCTGGCTGCGGGGCGGGGCTTGGCGGCGAAGGCGAGGGGGTGTGGCCTGTGCGGCAGGGGCGGGGCTAGTGGGCGTGGTCTACGGGGAGGAGCCTGGTGCTGTGAGCTGGGCGGGGCCGAGCAGCCTGGGGCGGGGTCTGGGGGAAGTAAAACCCGAGGGAGCGGCGGGACCGAAGGGCGTGGCCTGGGCTGGGGGCGTGGTCGGAGGCGGGAGGCGTGGCCTTGGGCGGAGAGGCGGGACCGGCCAGAGAGGGGGCACCGGAGGGAGGATGGGTTCGGTGACTGCGAGCCCACCGCCGGGGCCCAGAGTCGGGGCCCCGAGCCCGGGGCGAGCCGCACAGCGCGGGGCCCTCAGGGTGGCATCTCAGTCCCCTGGGCCTGCCTGGCGTCCCCTGCAGGGGACGAGGGCGCTGGAGAGGGCCCTGGAGGCATGGACGCGTGTCCCCTCCGCACGCGGGCACCCAGGCTGGCCGGGGCCTGGCCTGTTCGTGGGGGGCCTTGCAGGAGCCCCCGCAGTCAGCTCTCCCTCGGGTGTCCCCGGGGTCTGTCCCCTCGGAGGTCCCGCCGACACCACACTCCCCGGACCTAGTGAACCCCACTCCTGGGGCGGGGCAGCCACAGCATGAGCGCTGTGCCCTGTACAGGCCCCTCCTGGGCATGGGAAGCGCACCTCAGCTGGGCACGTGGGGCTGCACGGCCGGGGCTGGGACTCGATCCCGAGACCCCGGGGCTGCAGAGCATGCATTTAACCCCCCGAGCCATCCCGGCTTCCCCCAGCTGCACGTTTTTGCCAACTGTGGCCACTAACAGTTTCCCCATTGCAGCCTTTGGCCGGGGTGCAGGGGCCTCTGTGGGGTGAAGGAGGCCTGTGTCCTGTCTCAGATCCATCAGCCATCCGCAGCTTCCTCGTGAGGCCCCCGCTAAATGTCTGCGTTTTCTACGGAGGGTCCTTGTCTATACTGGAGGTGATTCTTGTCAATCAGAGCCGATCCTCACTATTCATGGGAGTTACGTTCTATAAAGCGACTGTGAGCGCCGAATGAGCGAGTGCGGACCCCGCTCCTGGGGAGACGCGCGGGGGTCCGGAGCCCCTGCTCACGGCGCTCTGGGCCATGGATCGCCCGGAGCCTGTGACCAGCGCTTCTGTTTAGAGACCCCTCACTGAACACGCTGAGCTCAGTGGGCAGCACTGTCTCAGCCTGAAGCAGCCCGTCTGATGCACATAGGAACACGGGACGAACTCCAGCTCCAGGCATGGGGGCCGCTGCGAGCACGTGTCACCCGGACACGGCACACGGATGTGGACAAGGTGCACTAAGCGCACGGCAGAAACCACAGCTGTTTCCAGTCGGAGCCCAGACAGGCCGGGGTCACAGCGGTCCAGCTCAGAGGACGCAGGGTCCCCAGGTAGCGAGAGTCCCTCACCGGCCACGCACGTCCCTGCATGGAAGTGCCGCCGGCATCGGCTGCGGGTTATGAATGCACGTGAGCCAACAGGAGGGAGCACAAACCCGGGCCCCACAAAGATCAGGACCCACCGTGGCTCCAGCAGAGGCCTCCACGCCAGCGGGCCGGTTGGGGTTTTGGTGAACTGGCCTCCTCAGCTGGTCCCTGGTCCAAGTGATCTGCCTTCTCCTTCCCGGTGATGCCATGTGTCCCCCTGGCCACTAAGAGGACCCCGTCCTGGAAGACCTGTTTGCAGTTACGCTTCAGAGGCCGGGGGTCCGGGGGCCAGTCTTGCCCGAAGTCCATGGGGCTCTCTTTTTTTTATTTTATAGTTTTGGACACAGAGAGAGAGAGATACAGAGACAGAGACAGAGAGAAGGGGGAGGGCCCAGAACAGTCTCCATAGTTGCACATCATTGGTTTTTCCACATAGTTTCATTCCACAGGTGGGCGCGGGGCTGCACAGGGCAGGAACTGGGCCGGGGTCTCACCCCGGTGAGAACTGAACTGGGGGCACTCCCCAGCTCAGCACATGGGTCCACACGGGCCGGGGCCGGGATTCGATCCTCTGTCCCCAGGGCTGCAAAGTGAGCGCCTAACCCACTGAGCCCTCCCGGCTTCCCCATGGAGCTCTCTTGAAGAGAAAGGGCAGGGGCAACCGGCATAGCTCAGCGGATCAAGCACTCACTTTGCAGCCCCAGGACTGAGGATGGAGTCCCGGCCCGTGGGGACCCATGTGCTGAACTGGGGTGAGCTTCCCATGCGGGAGGCCCCCGGCCCAGTTCCCGCCCAGTGTGGCCCCACACCCACCTGTGTGGAATGAAACCATGTCACAGCTAATGATGTGCAACTATGGAGACTGCTCTGGGCCCTCCCCCTTCTCTGTCTCTCTGTCAAAAACAAAATAAATCTTAAAAAGAAAAAAAAGGCAAAACTATTGTAAAATTCAATACATAACTACTCAGAATCAGAATAAATAGCAACAAATTACACATTTTTAAGAATGATTAATAGCACAAAATCCTGTTGTTCATAACTGCCAGTGGCCACTGCGCTGTGACACTTTATCTAAGTTAAGGTGACCAGATGTTAACATGGGTAAAGCGGGACACCATTGACCGGGGGGGAGGGGGTTCTTGATGAAAAATTGGGTCTATCTCCCGCCGTTCCCTAGCTTGTCGTGCATTCTTTCCAAACATCGGGACTTTTTTAAAACGCCGTGGGACGTGGGACAAATTGTTAAATATTGGGACTGTCCCGCGGACGTCTGGTCACCTTAGTCTATATGGTCATTGCCGCATCCCACGGCGACTCCACTGCCGTTCTCCAGGGAGAACAGGGAAGGGTGACAGCCGCTCTAGCACAGCCGGCTGCCGCTCACAGCAAGACTGTCACCGAACCCCCGCGTGCCAGCTCCCGGGGGCTGTGCCACGCGTGGCCAAGACGGCTGTGAGTGTGCAGGGGCCTTGGTGGAGGTCCTGCCTCTGTCCTGTGCTGTGGCTAATCCAAGACGCCGCCTTACGCCGTGTCCCTGCCGCGGAGCCGCTGGGAGGCTCCAGGCTGCCTTGTCCGCGTGACCACTCCTGTCAGGTCAGCGAGATGTGCAACCCCGTGCGAGCGCGCGTGGAAGTCCCCCGTCTTGGTTAAGTGCCAGGGGTGTTCCCGGAAGCGGCTCTCTGCACCAGGACGCCTGGCGCGTGCTTTGCTGTGCAAGGAAGTGACTGGGACCGGCGTAAACACGCTCTGCCAAACCCCAGCGGATGTGCCCACAGCTCGACTTCCCCGCGGCCACATCCCCGGAGGGTCCCCGCCACCCCCACCTCCAGTGCCCCCCAGCGGGAGGGGAAGTGTGGCCGGGAGACCCTGACGGTGGCACAGAACCGTGGCACCCTGTGTGTGTCCTGGGTGGTTTTCATCAGAGGTGCTGAGGGCACAGAGCCGGAGGCAGTGCCTTTGAAGGAGGGAGTTGCTGCTTGCAGTTCCCAGAGGAGGGGCCCGGTGTGGGGCAGGAGTGACCAGCAAGTGGCCCAGAGCCTTTGTTGGGGTCCTTGCAGGAGGGAGAGATGACTTTGCTCCCCAGGACCTCGCCCTGCGGGATGTTGGCTGGAGGCTGAGGGTGAGGTGAGGAGCTGGCACCTGGCCGGCCTGGGAGGACTAGTGTCTCCAGAACCAGGGCCCCAAGAATGGGGACTGGAGAAAACGCAGCCCCTCCTGTTTCCAGGGACCTGTGAGTTCTCACGCCTCCCACGAGGACCATGTC
>PVKE010019518.1:0-28405 GCA_004027555.1 Craseonycteris thonglongyai | reverse complement strand
AATAATAATAAATAACCTAAAATACTTATTTTTCACTCTGAGGGAAGAAAACCTCACAACCAGCATCTACGATTGCAGGAGCTATCTATACTGAATATATTCTAGAGACAAAAAGTGAGACTCCAAAAGTTAACAATTTAAGGTCAAACCGCTAGTGGGTGGTAAGCACTGAATTGCAAGCCCAGGTTACTCTGTCTGTGGAGTCTGTTACCTTCCCCCAGTGCCTATGTCTTTGGTCTAAAAAGACCCAACAACATGCAGACAAAGTATTTATTTGCTGAAAAATACCTGTATTTATTCTCTCATTTCCCTTTATTTATTTTTTCTAGATTAAGGAAGCTGGGCTGGTATCTCTAATCTTAGCTTTTGTAGTCGCCTCACTTCCCAAATCATCTGATCCCAAACATCCCAATGGAGAAATAGGGAGGTGATGGTCTCCTTTCTTTCATTAGATATACAGAAGAGATTCAATGGGGTTAATAATTTGGAAAACTCCCCCTCTTTATTTCAGGAGTGAAAAATATCTCATAGGCACTTTAAAAATTAGTAAAAGGAAGAAAACAGGATGCCGGATAGCTCAGCAGGTTGAGCATTTGCCTTGCAACCCTAAGGTCTGGGATCGAATTCTGGCCCTGACCCATGCAAACCCATATGCTGAATTGCCGTTCAACTAGAAACTGCCGATCCCAGTGGTAAAGGTTATTACCTCCCATGCAGAGGCCCCCAGTTCAGTTCCCACCTGGCACAGCCCCACATCCACCTGTGTGAAGTGAAACCATGTCACAGCTAATGATGTACAAATATGGAGACTGCTCTGGGCCCTCCCCTGTTCTCTCTCATACCATCTCCCAAACAATAAAATAAATCTTTTTTAAAAAGAAAGAAAGAACAGAAAAGAAAGAAAAAAAGATAATGCTTTAGGCAATCATGCTACTAGGATTGTTTAAAAAATATTGTTTACCAAAAGTCTTTTCTGGACATAACATCCAATTTTACTTGACTTCTTTTACAGTTGAGGGCAGTGAAAGCTTATGGACCAAAGATCCATTGACTGGCATTTCCTACCAGATAAACTCCAAATCAGCTTTAACCTGGCACCAGGCAAGGAGGAGCTGCCAACAGCAAGATGCTGAGCTCATGAGCATCACAGAGATACATGAACAGACATACCTCACAGGTAATGACATGAAAAGAAAAAGTAAGATTGTGATTATTTTACATCTGTAGACTTTAACATAAGTGCATACAGTGCAAGTGATTGTAGACTATGACCAATTTGCACCCTGAAAGAGAGATCTAGGATGGCCAGTAGGTTTAGTTTCAAGAACCAGTTTTGCTCTGTCTGTTGTGATTTTCTCTAGAACTGGTGCTACAAAGGATTCTGAGTACTAGCCTGGAACCAGAACCAGAAATGAGTCTAGAGCCAGGCAGACTTTTCTCTATGTAGCTATGTAACGTGTGTTCTGTCCCTTGGCTTCAAGAAACCAGAAAACAAGCAAAACTCTTAAGAGTCAAGATATACAATCCAAAAACCAGTTTCTTAATACAATACAATAAAATAAAGAAGCGCCAATTGAAAGCATTTCTGCTCTGATAGATTTTTCTCTCACCAATGCAAATGTGCACAGCACAAGGGTTGGCTTAAATCATCTTTTCCTTCATCATTTACATTCATTTAGTTTTGTCTTTTTCTGTGCCCATAAGATTATGAAGATTAAAAGAGCTAACGTTTGCTTGAACTGAGAGTATTTGTTTTAGCTTCTAAAATCCACACTTAAGCAACAGAGAGATTAGGGCCAGAAATGAGGGTGGGAGAAAATGTATCCTACCTGGAAACAATGTAATTTCTATCAATTAATGTCACCCCAATAAATGTAACAAACAAACAAACAAACAAACAAACAACAAACAAAAGAATCAGACATCTGCAATTCTAACACAATTGGTCATTGAGTTAAGCTTGGTGAGTGATTACTTCAGAAAAACAATACAAACCAATTTACCTTAAACAGCTGAAGCATCAATTTATCTTCAGACAACTGTATGTCTATTTTGCCATGATGTTTTCATGCTGTGACTTCTAAAGAAGTCAACATAAAGTTCTTTCCTGAAGCCAAGATCCTAGCAAGCTAACACCAACTGTTTTAATTTTGCCTGTGAGAAAAATTATATCTAAAATTCTATTAAATATATACTTTGTTAAAAAAAAGAAGTATCCCCAATTCCCTGCTCCAGATTCCCCTCCATTTCCCCCTGCCACAGCTTTGAGATTGATATATTTCTGATCCCGAGACTACTATGTTTAAAAAACCCTTAGTGGCTTCCTGTTTCCTATCGAATTATTCACAAAACACCTCTGCCTGGCATTCAAAGGCTGTCGTCTGTCCACTGACTACTGTTCCTCTTCATGTATTTCGCAGTCTTAGAAAAAGAAAAGTTTTGGGTTCCTCATTCCTATGTCTCATACTTTCTCATCTCCCTGTCTTTTCCCAAGCCATTTCTTGTACCTGGAATTCCCCCAATGTTATACATTTGAAATGAAATTCTTCTCCATTTCCATCTGAATTTCTCTTATTTATTTACTGCTTTTATAACAGTTACATATGTGTTCCATTTCCCACACAAGGCTATAAATACATTTGTTATTTTTCATTTATTCATTCATTCATTCATTCATTTGTATATTCAACAAGATAACTGGTTTCTGTGTTTGAGGCATTATACTGACTCCCAGGAAAACAACGGTGACCAAAGCCAGCCATGTCCTGTCCATTCATAGAGAGCTTACTGTCCAATGGGGAAAACATGTACAAAAAAGAAAATAAACTAACTAAAAAATACAGATTATGGTATGAGCCATGAAGAAAGCGAAACAAAGGCTGTGTGGAGAATGGATGAGAGGGGCAAATGGCTAAAATTGAGGAAAGTCTTGTGAATATTCTTGTCCCCATTGCCAAAGAGATTTGTGCAGAACCTTCCAAGGATGAGAGTCTTAATGACAAATGATGTAGCATAATCAAAATAATTATTAAATAATTATCTAGCCTTATGTTTAGACAAGCAGTAAGTTTATGGCAAGAGGACAGTAAGAGTGGTAGTTCTTAAGTGTGAAGTTGCTTATTAATCAAACACCAGGGAACTTTGTTAAAGTGGAGATGCGTGGGTGCAAACTCCAGAGATTCTAGACCATTAACTGTGATGTGGGGCCCAGGAATCTTATCAACCTTCTGGGTGATTCTGGAGCAAGTGGTTAGAGGACCACACTTGGCAAATTCCAACTAGACCCTAGGCAGCAGAGTGCAAGAGTAAAGAGTGTGAACATGGAGCTGAAGAGCCAAGGCCTCAGCACTGTGAAGCTGGGGGACCTTGTGGAGAGTCACCTGAGACTTCTATGCCTCAGTGACTATCTATTTAAGGGGAGAGTGTGTGTCATCCTATATAAGGAACAGAGCATGTCTCCAGCCTTGTCCTATTTTCTATGATTTCACTTTCTCCAACTCTTTCCAGATAGATGACACTTTACATTAACTGGAACACAGTTATCACATAAGTTATTAGGTTTTTAATTTTATTTTATTATTTTATTTTATTGAATTTGAAGGTGTTTGTTGCATTCTATTTTTGGTAGAAACCTGTGACATATATTTATTCACCACAGCCTTGTGAAGTGCACAGAGTGTAACTGGGAAAGAAGTGTTTTTCTATTCCTCGTCTATCTCTGAGGACTAAATTGTGAACTGTTACACTGTAATGAAAGATTTCTTGCAACAGTTGAGCATCAAGTTTAGCATTTATTAATCTTTCAGGATAGGCAGCAACTCACCATTGTCTTTCAGTTATTATTGAGGAGATGGATGATGGAAAAGCAACTTGAGCTCACTGTGTGCATTCATAAACTCAAAGAAAATAATATGTCTCCGTTTGCTCAGTTATTTCATTTTAGGTTGGTTTTTTGGGCCTTTCTAATATTGGGACAAAGTATCAGAATGATTAATATTTACAACCACGTATAAAAATAAGAAAGCGTTACCAGGATAAGGTCTAGCTGCTCATCACTTGTCCAATAATCAAGACACAAGGTTGGTAGAAAGAAAAGCAGGTTTATTCCAAATGCCAGCATTTTGGGAGAATGGCAGAGTATGTACTCAAAAGTCATCTCTCCATTCTTAGGATGGCTATAGGTTTTATAGATGCATCAGAAGAAGCAGAACAAAGAAAAGGGGGAGTTAGTCATGCAGCTTGTCCGGGAGAACTTCTTCTGTGGTCTGGTTTGTTCTGCTATGGTCATCTCAAACCCGGTCTTAGTGTGATTCATACCGGGCTGTCTGGAAAATATCCAGCCATGTAATTTGAAAAATAGAGGCATCTATGACTGGATTTTTTTTCTCAGACAGCCCTTGTATGTCATCTGACAGAGAATCTCGGTCTAGAATTGCAACTCGGTTGCTGAGGGCTGACTCAGTTTTAAGTTAGTTTTCTGCTGATGAACTAGATTACTATGGTATGCATGTAGCCTTTGGAAAAACAGGACCATTCAGGCAGGCAGGAGAAGAGGAAAGCAAAGGAAAAAACATTAAAAAAAAAAGTTTTAAGCAAAATTACATTGTGGAATCAAACTAAATGTAGCATATAAAATACTCAAAATAGAAAATACTGTGTCACCCTTACAAAAGAGAAATGCAGAAAGAGACAAAACTAAATTAAGATAGATGAATAAGGAAGAGAAGAGATGATTTAAGCCAACCCTGGTGTTAGGTGTGCACACCTGCATGGGTGAGAGAAACATCTATCAGAGTGGCGATGGTTTCAATTATTGTTTTTTTAAGAAATCTGTTTTGGGGTTGTGTTCTCTTGACTCCTAGGAGTTTTACTTGTTTTCAGGTTTCTCGAAGCCAAGGGACAGAATACGTGTTACTTCCTAACTCTCTTCCCCAGCTACATAGATGGAAGGGTGACATGCAAGAATGCAGCCCTGCCTGGCTCTAGACCTCATTTCCGGTTCTCATTTCCTGTTCCGGCTCTGCTATCAGGCTCCAGAGGCAGGAAATGCTTCCCTAATCAACGGGTGCTATTGTTGTGTCCCTCAGGAGAGCAAACAAGCCCCAGGAGATTCAGAGGCTTAGTTCACCTCAGATTTTTATTTAAATTTTATCCAAGTCTCCAGAATGTTCATCAGCACATTTTAACTGAAACTTGGATAAGAATGACGTCTCAAGTGAGATTGATAACATTCCCTGCTTTTTAGTCAAATATATCATGTATTTAGGGGGATAAAAGTCCAATGAGGAAATTTAGAAACTAAAACAGAATTTTATTTTTGAGGGAAGATATTTATGACATTTGGGATTTATTGGGATATACTGGAGAAGAATCTAGAAAATAATGGTGTCAGTGGAAATTATCTATTCCAGTTGGGGAAACATGCTACTAAAATAAAAAAGAACCCACAAATAATTGTATTTCTAAGATTTCTTATATATGAAGATTTTAAGAAATAAATATCATTTTTTAAAAATTCATAAGCCTGTTTTTGTGATTCTGAGATCAAATTACCAGTCATTTATTGAACTATGTGCCAGACACTCGGCTTTATTTCTAAAGCTTGCACCCACCTCCTAAATGAACATTATTGTCCTCATTTTATAAATGAGATAACAGAAGTTATCTAAAGCCTCTTGTCGGGAAAATGGCTGAATTAGAATTCAGTACTACCTTTCCATTTCAGTTTGCCTGGATCTCACTCACAAAATAAGCAAGGATCTGGTGGTCCCTGAAGCACTCTAGGGAACCCTTAATTTAATCAGCAGAGTCTTGTTCCAAAGAATGAGCCCTAAACTGGCAATCTGATTTTGGGTTCTCTGCAGAGCTAACTGCTTCCACCCCAGCAGCCCATTCTCACATCACCCACCATCAGTCATTTCATCATCCACTTCCGTTTCTGACCTCAGAAATGTTGGGACATTCTATTCAATCCTCAATTCCTACATATGCACGGGATTAGGATTTACAGAACTGAAATAAAATATAGGAAGTGAAAGTTGGCTTGTTACTCTGATTGTTTTTGCCAGTTTCCTTTGGTGCTGGCTGGAAAACAAATTGGACCTCAATACAGAAACAAACAACAACAACAAAACATACCAGTGTAATATTGGACATAAATGCATCCTCTATTGTAACTAAGTTCAAAAGTATGTATATAATCATTTCAGACAATATGTGCAGAAAAATTAAGGATTAAGATGTTTAGTATGTAGAATTGGTGCTTTCTAGAGTAATACTAAAAAAATAAAGTTGGCCTCAAAAAATTACAAAAGCACATTAGAGAAAAACATTGTGGCTGATGCTCATTTGCTTGTTTAACACTAAGTTTGAATTTTGTTTCAAAATCACACTTTTTGCCAATGCTACTTCAACATATAATAATAAAATAATAATAATGATACTCATAATAATAATGGTAATAGCTTGCATTTACTGGGCACATCTTATGTGTTAGGCTCTGTTTTAATAATTCATTTCATTCTTCAAAAGAAGCCTCGTAATGCCTAAAGCAGATGAGTAATGTCAAAGGACAGATATTTCCCTTAAAGAACATGTAAGTCTGCACTTGATTTCACTGTCTTTTCTGAATGTGACTTGAATTTCTGTGCTTGCTTTGGGTACATAGGATTAACCAGTTCCTTGACTTCAGGACTATGGATTGGACTCAACAGTCTGGGTCTCAACACTGGATGGCAATGGAGTAGTGGCAGTCCCTTCCGGTATTTGAACTGGTTACCAGGTAGGGTGAGGCTTGTCTGAGGTCGAATTCATCGAAATTTAATTTATCTGGGTACCACGGGAATCTTCATTGTCTCAAAGAAATGAGTTTGGAAGACTTCATCGAATACAATTCATTTCTCACCTTGACTTGAAACCTGCCAATTAGATTTGACTATACCCACACTATAAGGTTATACCAGCTTCCTGGGGGAAGGGCTTGTTTGTCAGGATTATCACACAAATTAAAACAGGTGTCTGTTTCAGTGTGAATGCTTACCGTGTTCTTGATTTTTGAGGTATAAAATAGTTGGGGGTGGTAATCAAGTTTTCCACAGCTTTTTAATTTTTTGGAGGACAGGCAATGCTCCAAACTATTTCTACATTGTCATATCATACAGGTAGCAGAACATAGAAGGAAATGAAGTAATAAATATGTTTTACATGTATATCAATTATTCAGAGACAACAAAAAGACCAATGATGACAAATATTTTTCATCTTATTCAGCATCATCAACAGGTATTAGTAGAGCCCTAAGGTGCTCAATTCAATATGATTCTGAATCCCAGATCCCCACCCCCACGTCATACCAATCTTAGCTTATTAAGAGAGTACAGTGAACAATGAGTGAAGTCTGCCATGTGTGTGGAAAAAGAAGGAAATAGCATATGGGTCACATCTTCATTTCCCATTTCTATGGAAAATACTAATGTGGTGCTACACTTCTTTGTTAACGCCCTTGAATGGTTTTTGCTTTTGATTTAGAGAATTAAACTCAATTTTCTATATTATAGACTTATGCTATTAAAAACTTCAGTGAACTAATATTTAGAATAAATGCTGAAACATGACAGAGAATTTTTAGAGGATGTATTTTGGTTTAAACTGATTAAATTTTACTATGAAATGTCACCTTCAATGAATGAAGGTTGTCACTAGAGTGTTACAATTAGTATCAGCTCTATTTTCCCCTGCAACTTGGGAAGTAAAAATTGATGCAGGGGAATATAAGATCCCTCTTTTTATGGACAAGGATTTGATTTCTCTGCCTAATCAATCCAATTAAAGTGGAGAATACCAGTTGGGCTCAATTACATCACTACACAATAGTAAACACTTATGAGGGGACTAGAGTTTGTCCTTTTTTGTTACTTAATTATTGTACATCATTAGGCAGGGCAAGTCACTTGACTGCTCATTTCAGAGGTGAGAATTGTAACATTTAACCACCTGCATGCTAAGATTCCGTGAGCGAATTTGGAGATTAACTTCAGTGAAGGTGAGAACTGAAGTTGGAATATTAATAAGAAAAAAAGAAATGGTCTTTCTTACTAAATCAAGTTCCTGAGAAGTAGATGCAAGACTAAATCACCTTCTGAAATAATATGAAGGTTTCTTCAACCTAAAATTAGAAAACTTGTGAGACATTAGAAATTGTTATCATATTGATTGTTCAATCAAGCATTCAAATGAGTACTTATTACCAAGTAATACATCTATTAAAACACATTTACATTTGAAATGAGGATATTTTACACAAATGATAAGTATAAATTTAAATATATAATTATGGTAACCATTTAATGACAACTAATATATTGAAGTTGGTAGTGGTGTGTTGATAAATAAATGTATGACATTATTTCCTACTTAGTGTATTAATAACCAATAGCTATAAATACATTTTTGTTTCTTGAAAGTTTCTTTCTAGTAATGATGATACCAATACCATATCTGCTAGTTCAGTTATACTGTGAATTTGGTCAAAATATCAACACATTTTTAAAACATCTTTATTCTTATCACTAACAAGTTTTTTCTTTGTGTGGTATTAAAGCAACGTACAACATTTTTTGACAAAGCAGGTAATACAATTCTCATCTTGCAGGAAGGGATAGTGAGATCAGTTTCAAGGTTATATACAAGCCAAACGTCATAAAGAAGAGTCATTAACACAATGTGGCTCATTCACCTGTTCTTCAGGTGGGAGATGGAGCTAGTTTTTAGAGCACTGGTTCTAAAATCATGTATTAAAGGGTGAAAAAGCATGAGCGATGTGGGTACTAATGCATGCATTCATTGGCAGTAGCAAAGTTGACAATCTAATTTTTAAATCAGTTTCCAATAAAAAAAAAGATGAGATGAGAGGGTAGCTATTAAAAATATTCTTCATAGGCTGAGTTGAAAATCTTGAGAAAGCGTTTCCATTCTGGGCACACTTTATCAGCATATATTGACTGTGATGCTGGCTGCTTCCAGCATCTGTTCCCTTGCTTTTCTCCTCTGTCTTGCCTTCCTTTCCTGTCTCCTCTTTCTAATTGGAGAAAGTTTTCCCATGTCCAGAAACTCTCTAGTCTGGTCCTCACAGTTAACTTGACTTAGTTTTCTTGGTAGGATTGAGCATGTTCAGTAGGGCTGGTTTGGAAAATCATATATTCTTTGGTTAGGTACCTCTCTAGGATACATGAAAATTGCCCAGGTTTTGAGGTCTAGCTTTATTATTTGACAGTGTGAAAAATAAAGTAATTTCAAAGAAATAAATTTGTATATTCAACACTTTAAGCATTGGAGTGATTCAACAACCAGAAAGCAGACACCCAACATGGCTTTTTCTCTCCAGTCTGTAAATATTTATTTGTGAAACTGTATCAAAAGACAGACCATTAAATCCCAAGGCAGAAGACATGAGGCGGAGGGGGCTCTGTACTTGTAATACGTGTAACAGTCCCACTTTAATTCTTTTCTCTTCCCCAAAGGAAGTCCATTAGCAGAACCTGGAAGAAGTTGTGTGTCACTAAACCCTGGGAAAAATGCTAAATGGGAAAATCTGGAATGTGTTCAGAGACTAGGCTATATTTGTAAAAAGGGCAACACAACTTTGAATCCTTTTGTGATTCCCTCAGGTAAGTGATTTGTTTGATCAGAAGTATGTGAAGTATTATAATTTGTTATTTATAATTTTACATGTTATAATTGTAAAAAATAAAATTGCAGCCTAGTCATAACATGTTATAATTATAAAAGATAAAATTGTTGCCTAGTCATGAATGTGTGAAATGGCCAGCTTTGTGGATAATGTATGCAGTAAGCTTAATGATCTTCCTACAAAATGTCTTTTTGTTGGTTACTGCTGGTTACTCACATTTCCTGACCGTGCTGTGGTGGTGAGGCATGTGCAAAGCCTTTGACAGAACATAAATAAGAATTGTATTTTCACAGCATCCCTATGAGGGAGGTATTATTTATTATTTACACATTCTAGATGACAAAACAAAAGAAGTATTCAGAGGGTTTATAAAACTAACACATATGAGAAAATTGGAATCCAACCTGGGAAATAAATATCCAAAAGAAATTTTTTGTTTGTTTGTTTTTATGTTCTCACTATTTATGGGTCTGTCTGGGCTCTGATCAAACTGACATCGTACACTGAAGTCTTCATAGAAATCGAATAAAACATCCCAACAGTGGTTACTGAATTTTACATATAGGCTAAACCTTAGGGAAAAAGTTCAGTTATGCTCTCTATGATAATTCCATAGGACTAAACTACCAAGGCAAGACTGAATCCTTTCTAGAAGTTGGTAAACAACCTAACAAGCCCCCTCCCCCTTTATTTTTTCACTCTCAGCTACTTTTAAAGGGACACTTAATAGAAACGTATGTTTAAATGGAAGTATTCTGCTTGGGAAATCTGACAGTATGGCATTTTAGATTTTTTTTCCCCTTGACTTTTAAAAGCAATTTTATTTATTTTAAAACATGATTGACATGGCTAGAGAGTCAAAAGACCCCAAATGATACATAATAATAATTTATTTCAACCTCTTACTTCTAATACCCAGTTCTCCTCTCTGCTGAGTAAGTGTTTCTGGGTGCATATCTTTACCTGGTTATTCTATGAATATATAAACAGGTATGCTTATAAGTATTTTTGTTTGTTTTATTCAATGGAAACATATTCTACATATATTCTTTACTTTTTTCACTTAATTTTGGACCTAATTCCACATAGCACATGAATAGCTTCTGTGCTATTTTCATTTTTATGGCTGTACAAGGTCCATTGCATAGAGAGATCCTATGTATATATTTTGGACAAGTCCCCTATTAATGGATCTTTAGTGTATTTCCTTTTTTTTTTTTTTTAAGATTTATTTATTTTTATTCTTTTTGACACAGAGAGAGAGAGATACAGAGACAGAGAGAAGGGGGAGGGCCCAGAACAGTCTCCATAGTTGCACATCATTGTTTTTTTCACATTGTTTCATTCCACAGGTGGTTGTGGAGCTGCACAGGGCAGGAACTGGGCCGAGGTCTCACCCCGGTGAGAACTGAACTGGGGGCACTCCCCAGCTCAGCATATGCGTCCACGTGAACTGGGGCCAGGATTCGATCCTCAGTTTCTGGGGCTGTAAAGTGAGCATTTAACCCACTGAGCCATTCCAGCTTCCCCTCCATTTTCTTTTATTATTATAAACAATCCTATAAAGAATAAGTTTACACACATGTCATTTCACGTACATGTTAATTCCTAGAAGTGGAGTTACTAGATCAAAGAGTTGGTGTGTTTGCGCTTGTAATAGCTACAGATATGGCCAGATCTCCAGTGGGTATAGAGAAGGGTTCTGGTTATTCTGGACATACTTCACAGGATCACTGTTATGACTGTGGGCATGCTTCAGGGAGACCTCAATCATTCCTGTATTTCGTCTCCTCTACTGTCCAGTAAGAGAAATAGTATAATTCTTCCTTCTTGGAAGAGCTTCTGCAATTCTCTATCAGAAGACTTGGAATTACTTCTTTTGGGAAGACAAGAATAATTATTTTGGTTTCCTTGGTACAGGAAGTGGATTTCTGTTACTTGGCCTTGTTACTTAATGCTCCAGTTTTAGGTTCTTTATCTGTAAAATGGAAATATTGAACACCATTCTTCCTGTGAATACTTGTTTACATTGTCAGGCACTCAGTAAACTTTTCTTATTTCTTTATTATACCCCACCTTACTTCACTTGTTATTGGTTTTGGAATTTCTCTGTACTTCCTGAAATAACCATTCTATCTTATGTATAAAGTCAAATAAACCAGAGCTTGACAAGTCATATCAAATATCAAATTATGCAGCACACATGGCTGGTGACCCTTTGGATAAGAATTCTATCTTGGACCCAGTTGGTCCTTGCATTGTTATCCTGTTTACCCATAATTCCTGGGTCTCTGGAACTGTGGAACTCCTTAGTTCTGTAGCCACTTAACCACATGTGGCCACTGAACATGTGAATTGTGGCGAGTTCCCACTGAGATGTGCTGTGTGTATAAAATACATATGGACCTCTAAGACTTATTATGGAAAAAGAAATCCTATTTGAAAAAAAATTATTACATGTTAAAATGGTAGTTTGGATATATTGGGTTAAAGAAAACATATTCCTAAAATTAAATTTACCATTTCTTTTTACTTTTACTAAACATGGCAGCAAGGAAATTTAAAAGTGTACATGGCTCACATTTGTGGCTTACATTATATTTCTGCTGGACAGCGCTGCTCCAGAGAAATGTGACCTTTTGTGGTTGCTGCAGGGCACTCCCCTTCCCTAGTTGTTTCATGTTTTGAAATATTCTTGAAGTTCATCTGTTCAATTTTTTTTAAGATTTATTTTTATTGTTTTTGACAAGAGAGAGAGAGAGAGATACGGAGACAGAGAGAAGGGGGAGGGCCCAGAACAGTCTCCATAGTTGCACATCATTGGCTTTTCCACAGGTGGGCGGGGCTGCACAGGGCAGGAACTGGGCCAGGGTCTCACCCCAGTGAGAACCGAACTGGGGGCACTCCCCAGTTCAGCACATGGGTCTGTACGGACCAGAAACGGGACTCGATCCTTGGTCCCCAGGGCTGCAAAGTGAGCCTCAACTCACTGAGCCAACCCGGTTTCCCTCATCTGTTCAATTTTTGAAGCCCTGAGCATTTGCTGACATTACTTTCTGGTTCCTAGGCAGCAAAATTAAAATGTCCCACCAGAGGGCTCCAGAGCTATACAAACTTTTTTTTTTGCAACTACTGAAGGTATACAGAATCTAAATTGTGAGGGAATAAAATTTTTTAATATGCATATTTCTATTAATATTACAAAAATATAGTGTTTGGTCATCATGAGTGTTTACTTGAATGACTGCTATACACAGAATTGTGCACTTAAATAAAGATGTTGCCCATAGTCCAGCCTTTCAGGGAAAATGGGGCTGATACATTAAACGCATAACAAAGTGTCCCTATGTGGAACGTTTACTAAGGCAGTGCATTTGAGAACAGTTAATACCAAAGTTAAATAAATTGATATTGATTTGGTAATAAGTCCTTAAGCAAGGTAAATTGCTAAATTGCTGTTTGAAATAATATGCATAAAATGGTAATAATAAGCTATAGTATATCAACTAGAACTTCACATTTTTTTTCTGGACCAACATTTATTACATTGACATGTGCCAGACCCTAGGCCAGTTCTAGGGCTTACAGAAGTGAATACAGCGAGTCAGCCCTCACTTTCCCCAGCGCATTACCATTAGTGTATAGCTTTGTAATGTATAATCCAGATTATCAACTTTGCCCATAACCATAAGGTGGCAATTACTAGGATGTTGGTCCCTATTACTGATATGATGAAATAATAATCATGTGGCATTTGAAATTTACAGTCACGTTCTCACAAATGTTTTCCAGGTCAGAACACAGTGAGGATGGGCAGTTTAATGTTAGTATTAATGTTATTTAAAATGCTTTACACATATGGAGACTTTGGTTTGTGTAATGTGACTCGTCCAAGATCACAGGACTTGTGGCAAATTCAGATTTTGCTTGAAATACTTCTGAATCTAATCCCTGTGGTTTCCACAATATCACATGTCATATTTGGGGAGCCAGTCAGTGGAAGTGGGTCAGTTCAGAGGCTCCGGGGGCTGTCTGCCTCCTACCCATATTAGTCCCAGTTTTAACACCTCTTTGTCATGCCTGTTTAATGAAGCTTGCCCCTCCTGTGAGGAATGACTGGTCCCCTAATGTCCATAGAATAGAGGTAAACTGAAATCTTTAAGGAATGTGTTATATGTCAAACCGTGCACCTGTAGCTTTTGTAAAACATGTTTTGCACAAGTTTGCTGATGACAAAATGCAGACAAAATGAAAGTGTTTTTACAAAGAAATTTTCCTAGTTTTATTTTATTATTATTATTTTTTTAAAGATCGTTTGAGATAAAGTGAAAGAGAGCACGAGAAGCACGGAGGGCCCAGAGCAGTCTCCATAGTTGTACGTCATCAGTTGTGACATAGTTTCATTCCACACAGGTGGATGTGGGGCTGCGTGGGGCAGAAACTGAACTCGGAGCCTCCCACATGGGAGGCAAGAACCTTCGCCACTGAGCCATCCTGGTGGTTACTAGTTGTGCCACAGTTCAGCATATGGCTTTGCACAGGCCGGGGACTGGGAACCCAACCACTGAGCTATCCTGGCATCCTCCCTAGCTTTATTTTTAAAATGAAACATGGATTCACATACCTTTTTGTCTGAAAGCAAACACAGTGATGTTTATCTTCAGTGACTATGCCAAAATATGAAAAATAAAGATTGGCTTTCTTTGCTCACCCCTATGAACTGATTTATATAGAGAATGATAAAAAATTTTCTTACAATCAAAACAAAACAAAACAAAACAAAACAAAACAAAACTTTTAAATGTTTCCCAAACCCTTTTTTTTTTCCAGCAAGTGATAAACCTGTTAACTGTCCGAGTCAGTGGTGGCCGTACACAGGGAACTGTTACAAGATATACAGAGAGAGTAAAATCCAAAGAGATGCCGTGACTGTGTGCAGAAAGGAGGGCGGTGATCTCGCCAGTGTCCACACCATTGAGGAATTTGACTTCATTATCTCCCAGCTGGGATACGGTACGAACTTAACATCAGGAATATTCTTTTTTTTTTTTTTTATATCTTTTTTTATATTTATAGACAGTAATTATTTTATCTTCAGTGCATATTTATTTCTATTTTACCCTTGACAGATAGAGAGAGAGACAGAGACAGAGACAGCTAGAGAACCGAACTGTGGGAACTCCCCAGTTCAGCATGTGGGTCCTGCCTGGGCCGGAGCCAGGATTCGATCCTCGGTCCTCGTGGCCTCAAAGCGAGCGCTCAACCCACTGAGCCATCCCGGCTTTCCCAGGAATATTCTTGATCACGTCTTTCCCAGGCTTGGACTCTCTCTGAACATTTTAATCATAAATGTTCAATTTAATAAATTCAAATTAATTCAGTTATCAATTTAATAAATGTAATAACAAAATATTAACCAAGCCTAACATGTAAGACTCATTCAGTATTTTAAGGAGCTTCCATCCCTGGGAGCTAATTAGATTTATTTTTCCTTTGCTATGTAATCAATTTATGGATAGTTAGAAAAACATTTTCTTATGTATAATCTCGATTCAGAGCAGTCTACCTTATACCTGTCAATAGTGTTTCAGTTTTTGTAATTATTCATGTATGTATGTTTTCTTTCTGGAGGCATATATTTTATCTCACAAGAAAAGTCTCAAACTGAACCGTCTCAGACTTTGGATATTATTTTCTTTATTAAGCTAGTTAATGCTGCTAGAATAGTGAGCAGGGAAAACAATAGGATATTTTATCGCAGTAGTTAGCTATTGGCCTCAACCTTTTAAAGAAATTTATGTCTTCATTTTAGGTACATAATTTTAAAAATATTGTAAAGTTTGCAAAAAATGAAAAAAAAAAGCTTATGAAGAAAAAGTGGATGAAATGAGTTGGGAATGCTTATCTTGAAAGGCAGAGAGTGAGGACAAACCTAATGATAATGGGCCCTTCGCAGTACTTGCTGATTAAATGATTATCATTTTCTGCTTCCACTGATGAGACTTTTGAATAGCTGCAGCTGTTCATTTCTAGCAAGCAAAACAAGAGGAAATGGATGGTGGTGATGGTGGGGACAGCTAGCTTCCTGACACTTGCTGCCTGACAATTGATAGGAGTGGGGGTAGGGAAGAGGAAAAAGCAATTGACAAATAGACAAGACAAATAGAGTAGTTTCAGATAAATATTTAAAACATCTCCAAACAGTACGACTGCTGGCACCTGTGCAAATAGAATCCTTTCTTCCCTTCTTACCCCACTGAGTTGTGTAGGGCATGATCACAGACTACTGCAGCCTGTGAACGATGTCCTGATTATTCTGTATTTACCTATCTTGGAGGATTTAGACTAGATGATAATAATGCAATCAAAATGGATATATCTGGGTAATATCATGACTTGTAGGTTATGATACTTATATAATAATCGGTAATAAAATTTGCAAATGATTCAGTGGAAAACATTAGTAAAGATGATCTAGGGCTAATATGCAAATTTTACTGTTTTGTGTAATAGGACATAGTAATGAGAGAACCCTATTCTGCTTATTGCTATATTTATTTGGGAAGTTGGAAGACAAAGGTTGCTTTCAAAATCAGCTGGAAAATTAGTGAAATTTAACTAGGGAAATTTTTTTGTTTTTATTTCTGATGAAGATTTACTTATTTAAAACAATAAAGGTAACATTGATAAAGGTAAAGATAGAAAATTAAGATTATTATTTCTAAATCCAAAGCCTAGAAAACCTTTTTTAGCTAGTTGAGATGATCTCTTCTATGTTAATCATGGAAAACTTAGTGGATACATTATACAGCATAATTTATCCACTAATAAATTATGACTGCACACATAAATTATGACTACATCAATTAGGCTTCCACAACTGATTTTATAAAAATCAGCCTACACGGTAATGAAAGAAGAACTGACTCCAAGTGGTGAGCACACATTGTAACACATAGATGATGTAATGTAGAATTATACACCTGGAACCTATGTAATTTTTATCAACCAATGTCACCCCAATAAATTTAACAATTAAGAAAAAAAAAGAAAGAGAGAGAGAGAGAGAGAGAGAGAAATGATTTCAATATAAGGAAGTGGGGAAAAAACGAGCCTAACAACTTTATACTCACGTCTTACATATTTCGGTAGGATCAAAATTATGCTTAGGAATTACAAAAGGTAGAAAGGGGGAACAGTTCAGTGAGAAAAATGCTTATATGAAACTCCTAATACTTTACTATCATTGTGGGACTTGGGAGTTAGGTTTTCTTTAGTCTTGAACCACAGTCCTTGAGGGATATGTGAGGGCATTTTGAAGCCTATATTGGTTGCTAGAAAAGACCATGATCTGCCAAATTAAGGGAAAGGAAAAAGGATCATCCTGGCAATGTCACTCATGCTTTATAACGCTGGAAACATCTGCTGGGCTGGCACTAGGCCAGTCAGGGACTTCCCCAAAAGCAAAGTTGAGTGACAACTGGAGGAGGAAGAGACTAAACCGCTTAGGGAAATTCCTATATAGTGGCTTTTTCTCCCTCATTTTCTACTGCAACATCATCCTTAAAATCTTTTGGCAAGTAATTTTATTTTACCATTTAAAGACCATAAATCAAGCATTCACGATGGAATTACCAGTAGTGCAAATTAAATAGATATTGAATTGTGTATTCTTTTTTAAAATTGGAATTGTATGTTTTTAGCCAAGGAATCTTGGGTCTTTGATTTTGTTCTGTTTTAGTTATTTTTTATTTTTATTTATTTATTTATTTTATTTTTGAGAGAGAGAGAGAGAGATACAGAGACAGAGAGAGAACTGAACTGGGGGAGCTCCCAGTTCAGCACGTGGTTCCGCTTGGGCTGGGGCCGGGATTCGATCCCAGCGCTGCAAAGTGAGTGCTTAACCCACTGAGCCATCCCGGCTTCCCCTGTTTTAGTTATAATATTTAGAATTTTTAGAATATAACTATTGCTAAAATTAATGAAAAAAAATAATGCTCTTCATAGAATGTTAAAACAAAATGACCATATTTTATATCTAGACTGGTTGTTTTTGTTTTTATCTTTATTTGGTTTTAGGGTTTTTTCATATTTCACGGTGAAAATAATTCCACATTCATTTATATTTATAGACTAATAAATAAAAGTGCCAAATGTCAGGACATAGCCCAACTCCTCAATTTAGGCATCGTCTTACTGTATAAATATTAATAGATATTTTTTACTCCTATTACAGGGATTGAGCTTTAACAGAAATACCTCTCATATTCTTGTTTCTTGTTATCAGCACAGTTAGTAAAATAAAAGGGGCTTTTGATATTTGTTATTTTGAAACATATAAAAGATTTAATAGTAGTCAAATAGATTTATATAAACAAGCCACCATTTATTCAACACGATGAGTACAGTGGCAAGGTAAGTGATTCATAACAAAACAGAATCTCCCCAAGGTAATCTATTTCTTTTTTGCAATTCTCAGGTGATACACTTTGCAGCAGCATGGAAGAATACAGCCATAGTGTAAAGAGGACATCGCACAATTTAAACGAAACTTGACGACATACAATGTAGTTTGCATCACAGTTCACAGCACATAGATCAGATTAATACTTAATAGGATGGTGTTTTAAGATAGTTATTATATCAACAGAGTAGAATGTTGTTGATAGTGCAGAGGCCCTCTTTCCTGATAACCTTCTGCTCTTCGAAAAGAAAATTTGTGTAAATTACTTTTGTGTTATTCTTCTTGTTTAGAGCCACATGATGAGTTATGGATTGGCTTAAATGACCTCAAGATTCAAATGTACTTTGAATGGAGTGATGGGACCCCTGTAACATTTACCAAATGGCTTCCTGGAGAACCAAGCCACGAAAACAACCTGCAGGAAGATTGCGTTGTGATGAAAGGCAAGGTGAGTTCCTGTGTTCTGTGTTTCATCTGGTTACTGCCATAACTCTTAAGTAATCTCCTTTCACTGCTATTTCTTAAATTATCAACGTTAGTTAGTGTCCTTTTTTATTTGTTTTCACTTGGAAAAAATAAGAACTTTATATTCTAAACCTACTTTAGTTTTTGTTTGTTTATTGGTTAAGAAAATAAAAGAGGATCCTCAAAACATAAAAAAAACAAAAGCCAGGTGAGACAGCTTTAATGACTGAAATTTAGCAAAGGCCACGGGAAATTTCCCCCACTTCTATTACATACGGTTGTTTAGATTCTTTTTAGTATAGGTTAAATTGACATAGCTCAGGGTTGAACCAAAATTCAGATTCAGTTGAATCTCTGTCTGTGTTGTTTAGCAAAGCCAAATTATCAAGAGGTCTAGAAAAGCAACAGACAGAAAGTTCTGGATCAAGGATGAAATTAACCAATAACTTATAGTCATATATTGTTCATATGCTGGGTTCTAAATGCCACCATATATATACAGCTTGACTGATCAATTCAGGTCTTTGGTTCTACTTTCAACTGATTGCTCTGAGAAAACGTAGACCTCATTAGATCTATTCTGGGTCCCACATCCAAGAATCTGTGCTTGGAGAGCTACATTTATTTATTTTTTTTAGGTTACCTGGAAGTGCCAAATATGAACAGCTTGCTTCCATATCTCAGACGTGACTTTGGGAATGGAAAAATATTATCAAATTATATTTTGTTAATAGCCAGTGAATATGGTGATTAAGAAGCAAGGTTTTGATGTGAGAATTATTTCCTCATTTGCAAAAGGGACATAATAATTATACTCAGCTCACATGGTGGGTATAAGAATTCAGTGGGTTAACATATATAACATGCACAGTGTTTGACCCAAATTTATTGTCTAGTAAGTGTTAACTAATGTTTTGTCATTGTGGTTGCTTTTATTGCAATTAATTAGAGCTTAAAAAGAGAGTAGGTGTAAACTATCAAAAGAATAGGTGGAAGTGTGTTCTGAGTATTCAAAACTAGAAAGCATCTCACCTGAAGTATCATTTTTCCAATAGCATGGTGTTAAGGAAAGAAAGGTGGATAGGAACAGTAATGTTGAGGTTGAGAAAACATATACTCTCCTTGGAGTAGCAAGATTAAACCTGCTGTTTGTGTTACTCTGGTAGAAAGACCGAGTACTAGATTTCAATAGGTTGAGACCGAGTGCATTAGAGGCAGTTAATATGCAAAACATTTTTCAAGGTGTTTAGCAGTTAAGTGAAGGGGAGGAAAGGTCATTTGAACATGAAATTTTTAAGGAAGGTGGGGAGAAGATGAAGAGGGAAGCAGAGTGAAAAGTGGAGCATTAGATCTAAGAGGATGCTCATCAGTAGAATTTGGAAAGGGAGGCAAGATACGTGGTTTCAGGTATATTTTCAAGTTTGGTGTGTTGGGCAAGGGAGTTTATTGTGGATGCGTTTGCTTAACTTGAAAACAGCTGACTGTAGGCTATACGCAAGTCTTTTGTTGGTACCATCCCTTACAAGCAATTTTAATTTCTCTCCAGATCCCTCTAAATAGTGACTTGGACAGCTAAGATGTATAAACATACTGGGGCTACAATCTCCTTTAATATCATCGTAGCCAGAGTCAAATTTGCAGCTTACTTGTAAAACATCATTTTACCTTTGCTTTTCATCAATGGGAGGCACGCCTCCTTGAGCTGGGGGCCTCCCAGTGGCCTCCCAGGGGCCTTTCACATGGGAAGCTTTCCCTGGCAAGAACCAAACTGGGGGCCATCCCACATGGGAAACACACCCCAGTTCAGCATATGGGTCCACATGGGCCAGGATTCGATCCTTGGACCCCAGGGCTACAAGATGAGCGCCTAACCTGCTGAGCCATCCTGGCATCCCCAGTGCTATTCTCTTAATAACTTCAAATCTCTGTTTTCCTTTTTCTGAGGCACAATTAGAAGATAGTAGCATCAAAGTCAAACAACTGATAGTCATTACGTGTTTCCTCTTTGCCTTTGGCAGGATGGGTATTGGGCAGATCGCGCCTGTGAGAACCCTCTTAACTACATCTGTAAGATGAAATCCCAAGCCCAAGGGCCAGGAATAGTGGAAGTAGAAGAAGGTTGCCAGAAGGTGAGTATAGAATGTACACAATTATTCCAGACCAGTAAACATTATATGATATAGATGTTACCTGTGAAAGTACTTAACTGTTGTCACAGCTAGCCAAACCTTTCAGTGATTTAACCAGGGGTGTCCAACCTTTCAGCTTCCCTGGGCCACATTGGAAGAAGAATTGTCTTGGGCCACACTTAACATACACTAACACTAATGATAGTTGATGAGCTTAAAAAAAAATCTCATAATGTTTTAAGAAAGTTTACAAATTTGTGTGGGGGCCACCTTCAAAGCCATCTGGACGTATGCGGCCTGTGAACTGTGGGTTGGACAGGTTTGGTTTGAACATTCAATGGTTTTTTGTTAGTGTTTTGCATTATTGTTTTTCCTAAAGCCTTCTTTGGGTGTCTGCACAGTTACTTTGGGGTACATGTGGTCAGTAGCTCCTTTCAGAATGCCATGGGAGTTGGAGGAGAGAGAACAGGGAATAAAATGACACAGCGAATGGAGCCTGGTGAGGGTCACACAATTAAGGTAGGTCATGGGACAAGGAGTCATGGAGGCATTGGTAGTCTGTGACTCTATGGATTGTTAAGTACACTTCTAGTAGATAACCTTAATTTGCAGATGGCAAACGGTCCTTAGTTATTGTTATCATTTACTGTGTAATATTTCTGATGAGCCTACTTCTGGTGGGGATTCTTCTCTGTAGATCACTGCAATGGTAGTCAGGAGATACAAACCCTAGCTGCCGGGAGCTGGCAGTCACTCCGTTAAACTGAATATAGCCGTGCACCCCTACTGTGCATCAAACTCACCTTCAAGTTCTCAGTAACACCCCCAACAGGTCTTATATTTCTTTGAAGTTGAAGTAAATCATCTCTGTGAAATGATTTCTAAAAGCATAAAGAAACTACAAATCCAGGGTGTATGGGTATCATCTTCCTGTTTGATTGCTGGGTGGCTCATCTTCTGCTTTTGTTTCTTTCTCACTTCTCTTGGATAAAAATAAAGTTGAAACAATTTTTTTTCCCCCAGGAGTATCACATTGTGATCAAATCACCTTATAACAATCACCAGAAGAGAATTCACGAAACATAATTTAGTACTGTACAAATCCACTGTAAAGAAATGTGGAGCAGAGGCAGACAGTGATAATTGGTTAGAGGTCTAAGGGATCTTAGTGAGGGCCAAAATGCCCCTTTTAACGTTTGCATTCTGGAGATTTCAGTTCAGAGAAGAGATAACTTCCTTAGAGTCACACAGAAACAAGACTTGGATCCAGTCTCCTCTCACCTGGTCACTACACTTTCATTACCAGTTTCACTGTCAGCATACTTACATGAGTAGATTCTATGTCTGATCATATGCATATATAGAAGATGTCTATTATTATAATTTCAAATAATCCTTAAAATTTTTTTGCTTTTATATAATCAATCTAAACTGTACACACACACACACGCGCGCACACACGCGCGCGCACACACACACACAGTCTGCGAATTGTTCTATCTACAATCTGAAATAATCCAGTTTAATCATTAGGATGGTAATAGGAAAATAGGAATTACCTTTAATGGGTCTTGTCTTTATGTCGGGATTTCAGTTCCATCTTTCTGTTTCAGATGGGCTGATGACCAGCTCTCCTAATCTGCAAGGACAGTTATGCCCCAGCCCCAGACCCTATGACCTTAATCTAGGTCTGATAAATCCTGGGCAAATGCAATCTCAACTGGTACACTTTCCATTCTACCTTTTAGTTTTCTGGTTATCTTTGGTACCTGGAGATTTCCCCTTTTTTCTCTCAAACTCTTAATATGGGTGTTTTGTTTATTGTTATGTTTTTATTTAGCATTTCTGTGTGTTTGGAGTATGGAGGGGAACTATGCCAAATCATGTTGCCATAGTTTTGTTTGATAAGTACTCTCCTGTCACCACGAAATAGAGTTTTATGCTCACTACCTACTATTGACCCCCGTAAGCAACAAGTCTTGCTATTCTGCATATTACTTCCTGTGTTTACCTATTCTAAAACCCAAATCCCAGCTGTTGTGTTCAGTTGCCTCAGTAACCATTTCATAGATTGTTCTGTTGGAGGATGCCTCAGAACTGGAGAGAATGACTGCCTTCCACCCATTTTGTGTCATGATTTGTCATATGAGGAACAGGGCACTCCTGTTTCCTTCATTCATATAAATGGTTTTCAGATTATATGCAAATAATGTGAAAATGCAAAAATGCATTTGCCATGATTCAGATTTGAGTTCTTCAGAGACTTCTCTTGTTTATCAGTTTGTGTTTCAGGATAGAGGGATTATTAAAACAATATTGTTTCATAAATATGCATGATACTCTGCTTGATAACATTCACAGGGCTGGAAAAGACATGGCTTCTATTGCTATATGATTGGACACACACTTTCAACATTTACAGAAGCAAACCAAACCTGCACGAATGAGAAGGCTTACCTAACAACTGTTGAAGACAGGTATGCAACAATTTTAACTTTATTTCAAAATGTCAAATAATGAAAAGACTTCAGAAAAGCCAAGGTATCGAAGTACTCTAAATTTCCAAATAAATTACATGTGATTATGAGGTATGGTTTGTAAAAACAGAAGCATTAACAATCATATTCTTATTTGAGTATTCTTTATTACAAACAGTATAACATTTTTTGCAAATGTTAGTACTATAAAGCAATATTCAGAACTGTTACTAGTAAATGTAGTTTATGGATTTAATATTTTTTCAATGTCTAGTTTTTGAAGCTGGGAAAAGTAAGTAGAGTTTTTCAGGTCAAAATACTACTTTCTATCTTTACCACTTTTTCCAAAAAAAAAAAAAAAAAAAAAAAAAGGGGGTGGAGCAGAGAGATTTACTGAATATTTGATTCATTTTCCCCCCTCATTTTTTCATTCTTTGCTAGGTTTACTAGACTGATAGGTCAAGAAAATCATATGGCTATAGAGGATTTTGTATAACTTCTAATCTATAGAGTCCTAACTATTTTTAAGATTTATTTATTTATCTCTCACCCCTCCCCCCCCTCCAATGCACACTCTCTTTACAAAGCACTACAATAGGCCCAGAAGAACCTTAGAAGACATTTAAAAATGTTCATCCCATTTGCAGTAAGAAGGTAAAATACTGAGTTTTAGCACAATAAGTTATATTTATTGGCTTTTCAAAACAGACCCAATAAAATATAGAGGCTATTGTTGATATTAACACTCCTTTGACAAAAATCAAAGATACCATAAATATAGCCTTTATAAAAGAACTTGTAGCTCAACCCACATTTTTCTTTCGTGTACAATTAAATGTCTAATACATTGTAACACCCTGATATAATGCTAACATCTGAAAATCAGAACATAGATACTTTTATCTTATGACAAGGAGATGAGCTGTACATATTTAAATAGATGGGACATGTTCTGATCTGCAGTGTCACTGATCTTTTGGTCTATTAGAGCAGAGATTTCCCTGTGTTTTATGTTTTAGGTGTGTTTTTATTTGTGTTTTCTACATTTTTATTCAAAAGCTCACTGACTGGTTAAATTTCATTTTTAACATTAAAAAAAATTAAGTTTGTACTTGTAATTTTTTCTTTTTCTTTTTTTTTTTTTCCAGTTTGGGAAGTAAAATTACTCAGACTAGGATCAAACAAATGTTCTGTTACTGCAGTTTTCTCTGCACTTCCCTTTCTGCGCTCTCTGGAGTCATCCACATCTTCCTTTGTTCCAGGAAACTGGGCACCACTATTCTTTTTCTCTAAAGAAAGATTTTGGCCTGCCTTGCTGCCTTGTTGTTTAATGCTTGTTAATTGAGATAAGCTTTGGTTCCTTTACTAACCAAATTGTATTATTACCAGGTTATGAAAATACATAGACGAGATCCAAAGGAAGAGAAAATGTTGGAATTTGTGATTCTGCTCCCAGTTCTTTCTAGAGATTGAATCTCTGCTTCTCTATATATCTTGATAATTTTCTTTTATGTTTCTGAGCTGAGATACAAGAAAGACATTGATGGGGAAATCCATACAAATTGTATTATCCTTGATAAATGTTACAACCTCTCACATTACTTAGCCAAAAATTGTGTAGAGCATTTGAAATATTTGAAAAGTGAACTGATTTTTTAACAACATATTTAAAAATGCTATTGTTTTCTTCTTTGCATTTTCATAATATACTTAGATTTCGAGGAGGGATAGAAGGACTGGTGAGAACTAGAGAGAAATGGTTCAAGTATATTTGAATGATTTTATTCACTCACCTCTATGGTATTTTTTCTTCATAAGATGACATTTCCTTAGTGAAAATTTGCATAACATAAACAACAGATCAATCTAACACAATATGTTTGAGTTACCAACTAAATCATAGCGCAGACATAGAAATGAAATACTGTTCATGTCGATTATTGGAAAAATCTACAGAAATTTTTCTAAAATTGAGCTAACTATTTTATTTTAGATTATTTTATTATTATTTTATTTTATTTTTAGATATGAGCAAGCTTTTCTAACTAGTTTGGTTGGCTTGAGGCCGGAAAGGTATTTTTGGACAGGACTTTCAGATGTACGAAACAGAGGGACCTTTCAGTGGACCATTGAGGAAGAGGTTCAGTTCACTCACTGGAACTCAGACATGCCAGGTATGAGCAACCATTCAGTCTGTGGGCTTCATCCACCATGGACATCCATTGAGTCAGCCTTTTACTTCTTCGTGTACCTTTCCAAATGGACCATGTAAATGAATTGTGTTTTCAGTGTTTTCTATTCTATTCTCTTTTTTATTTTCTTCTAAGAAAATTCCCAATTTGTTTACAGTGCCATAAGAAAACTAGGGAGAGGAAAACCTCTAGATTATCTAGTACTGTTCTATTTGAAAAATATTTATGAAATCCTGCATGATCCCAAATGTTCCAAAGGGTTACCTTATTTTTAAAAGCTTAAAACTATATTAAAAGAATACAAAACTTTTCAGTGCTAGTAGGAATAGAAATACTAGCATGCTTGAATTGGTAGAGCAAGAGATAGTGCTTACACAGAACTCATTATTTCTATATTTTATATTCACTGCCCTGTTTAGTCCTTGATGTGTGTTACCATGTATTTTATCCATATAAGAAGCCTGCAGGGTAAGTTTAAGTACCTTCATATTAAAGACGTGGAAACTGGGACTCAGAAACTTTATTTGCCTGGAAAGTTTCCAACCATGGAATTTAGACATATGTATGTAATTCCCAAACCTGTGTTATTGGCACTAATATTACCCTCCCTTCCTATACATTTTGATTTGGTTCAGTAGTAAGTAGTTTCTGAAATAGCCTCTGAAAGATTCTTCACCTTCTTTATGCGCTGGATTCACAGCATATGACATTATTCAGTGTGACAGCCCTCAAGAAATTCAACATTCTTAAAGCAAATATCTCATTGTACCTGAGCAAAAAGCTGAAGAAGCCGAAATAGCTCAAGTGTATGAACTTGCTACTTAGCCTAACAAGTGCTAATCTTCAGTTCTTTTAATTTGTATTCTCAGCTCTCAGTGAGGAAAATAGATCAGTAAACTGGATAGTGTGATTCTTATTTAATTATTGAATGTTCTGAAAAATATTAAGATTTCAGTTCATTTTTAAATAACTGGGCAATACCAGGGATGCCAAAAACATGTATACACATTTTAAGTGATGTTATATACGTATTATGTTTTGAAGTTGAAATCAGTTATGGTAGCAACGTGTATTATGATGCTTGTTCAAAAGATGGCATTAATCAAATGAATGCTAGTGTCACCATGGGACAGGCAGGACAGTCAAAGAAAATGACAGAAGCACAGTTGTCATTTGAGGAGTGAAAGACTGTTTTGAAGTGATATTTGAAATTAGAAAATGTTGTGGAAATACAATGACAATGGAGGTGTGAGTATGCCACAGAACCTCCATCATCCCTAACAATTGTACACATTTGTGATAAGTTTGAGGTGCATGGTAAATTGAAATATCATGAGCAGTAATACAAGTGGACACTTTGGTCAACGTTGCTTAAGCAGTAGTTCAACCTAATTGGAAGTGTCTGGATAGTGATGATCACCACTTTGAACAACTCTTATAATTGCAGAAGTCAAACATGATTTTATCCATCTTTTGTTATCAGCATATATTGAGTATTATAATTTTAATACAGTTTTTTTTCTTAAAATGTGTATACATTATTTGGCACATTCTGTATATTAAGAGCTGAGTACACACTTAAAAAATATTATCAGTTGGAATGATAATTATTACTCTCAAGGACGAACTCCTTAATTTTGCTGGTGGTGTTTATTAAACAGTAGGATTCTGAGAGATTAATCTAGGCTTGTCTTTAGGGAATAAAAATGGATGTAACAGGAGCCATAGAGAAGCAGAGATCTTAATGACAACATGTTGGAAAAGATGTACCTCCCCAGAGCTTTGAGAGTTACTCCAAACACTTTTAATGTTCTTTAAAAGAAAAATAATTTAAGATAACCTCATCTTAACATCAAGGAATACTAATATTTTCAAGGATCTGACTTAATTAATTACTATTTGAAAGTAATAATTGTAAAACAATGATAAACTATTAAGCTTAATGTAGTTCTTATTTTATTTTATGTACTTTTCTGTTCATGAAAAAATTCAATACAACTCTGTAAGGTAGGCAGTGATATTTGCACTTTTAAGATGAGTAAACCAGTTCAGCCTGACTGACCAAATAACAATGAAAACCTCTAGCTCAAGTGTATCTCATTTTGAAGTCTGTAAAGAACTTCTGTTTTAGGGGACCTACATGGATCCTAGGAAAGAAAAGAATCTAAAATAACTTTTCTTAAAAAAAGAAATGTTAAACCACTATTTTTGTCAATATGGTACATTTCATTATGCTAAAATTATTGTATTATTAAATGTCTACATGGGTGGGAGGGGCTCCCTGCCAGATGTTAGAAATACCAAGTATTATCAAAACCCTGACCTGTGAGATCACAATTTAGCTGGGGACATAAGCTATACAAATAAAAGGTAAATAGTGGTTCAAATAGCACAAATGAATTACCAAATGATATGGGATTTTCTCATCATGTGTAGATTTGACTGTAGAATCTGACCCCCAGGTTGGACCTTTCTCCCATGAGTGTGGCCAGCTTCAGTAGCACTTTTTGAGTGAACTCTATGTATTTCATGCAGGGCGAAAATCAGGATGCGTTGCCATGAGAACTGGGATTGCAGGGGGCTTGTGGGATGTTCTGAAATGTGAAGAAAAGGCAAAATTTGTGTGCAAACACTGGGCGGAAGGAGTAACTCGCCCACCAGAGCCCACAACAACAGCTGAACCCAAGTGTCCAGAGCACTGGGGTAGCTCAAGTAAAACAAGCTCGTGTTTTAAGGTAAGTTGCAATTGCTAAACGATAAAAGACTTTGGAATGCACTTCAACTTAAAGAATCACCTAAGGAATTAAAACATAACAAAGCAAAACAAATCCACAACCACCAGGCCCAGGCTTCACCTATAGGAATTCTGAGTTTATAGATCTGGAAGGGGGTGCAGGTCATCACTTATTTTTAAAATATATTTTTATTTATTTATTTATTTATTTATTTTGAGAGAGAGAGAGAGAGAGAGAGAGAGAGAGAGATACAGA
>PVKE010019517.1:0-28401 GCA_004027555.1 Craseonycteris thonglongyai | reverse complement strand
CATTGAGTGAGCTCTCTGAGTGTCTTGATTAATGCAGCCCTGAATTCTGTTTCACTTAGATTTGATTCCAAGTGTGCAAGCTCCTTTACTAAAGAATGCCCCTCATCTTCTGGAGGGGCTTTGGATTCTGAGGTGTGCATTGTGTTTGATGTGGTTCTTTTTCCTCTGCGCATGAGTATGCTTTCCCACTGGGGGTTTTTCTATCAGGTGGGCTTCTCAGTTTTGGGAGGAGGAGATTTGGGGAGAGGGTTTGGGAAAGCAGTCAGTTCCGTGCCTTGGGGCTGTTCTTTTAGGTTGCAGTTTTAGCAGTTAGAAGGCAGGGTAGTGAAGGTGTGGTTCCGGGGATGGGGGCGTGTGAGTAGGAGCTAGGGTGGGCCTGAGACACAATAGCAGATTCCTCTGTTTGCAGGGAGGCTGGTGGTTCAGAGCAGAGGCCGGGCGAGCTGTTCCAGGCTTTTTTTCTTTCCCTCTGGATGGGCCGCCTTTTCACTGCCTCTGTGAGCCTGTCTGCTTGCAGCTCAGCAGTAATGGGGGCTGGGTGAGCAGCTCGGGGCTTTTCTTCCCCTCTGGTCAGACTGCTTTTTCACTGTCTCTGTGAGCCTGCCTGCCGGGGCACCGCTTAGCAGTGGTGCAGGCAGGTGGGGCTTGGCAGAGGCTGGGCTGCGGCTGCTCTGCAGGACCGGGATTCACTCTAAGCACGTCTATTATTGCCCAGCGTGCTCCCTCAGTGTCCACTGAGCCACTGCCCTCACTCCAAGAGCCCTGTCTTCAAAAGGCGCTCCCTCACAGACAACTTTAGGAGCTTAGCTGTATCTCCTCTGTGAATCAGGGGTGCGGAGCTGCTGCGGGCTGGTGCCCTGCTCTCACCCCGCCCGCCAGGAAGTGCAGCTGCCCTGCTCCACAGTCCCTGTTCCACTTTAGGCTCTGTGATCTGATTAGGGCACCGCGTGTCGCCCCTTGAGTTGGGATGTTAAATTGTCCACATTCCTGTGGGGCTTCCATGCTCCCTAGGTCTCGGCTTCGAGCCCACCCTGGATCTAGCTCCACTTTGACTGTAGTCCCCCAATCCCCCTTTGTTTTTGCCAGCCCCAGGTCATGCTCCGTGTTCCTGTCCCTGAACCACTCCTTCTCCCTCCTTCTCCCGCTCTCCCCTTTTTCGTCTAACCTTTGTGTGTTGTTCTGCGTTGTGTGGTTCTCTCAGTTGAGGGTGCTTCTCAGGGTTTCCCCTGTGGGTTCCTTTTTGTTCATAAGTCCCTTCCCAGGTAGGTGTCTGGGTTCTCCTCTCATGCTGCCATCTTTTTTCTCCCTCCCCCTTAATTCCTGATCAATGATCTATCAGGATTTTCATAATGTGACCTTCTGCTAAAGAAGAATCCCAACTGGGAAGTGATTTCACTGAGATCAGCAAAGAGCCGTCATTATCAACATAATGGATTAATTATCATCATTAAAAAATTACCTTGGTATACAGTTTCATGTGGCAGTGTTTAAGACTGTGTAAATTAAATAGATGTATTGTGACATTATTAGCAGCTTACAATGTAAGTTGTAGATTTCAGCACACACAAATACTCAACTATAAGAACACCAAATAAAGGATGATATTGGGGCACATGTATTTACAACATTTGCCAGTTATTTTTTACTTTACCTCTTCCTGTAGCATTTGAAATTTTTATCATGAGTATGCATTACTTGCATAATTAAATACATTACACAAATGTTTCCTAAGGGGTCAATATATCCCTTGTCCTTGTTTGTTTTTCTTGCCTATTAAGTACATCTATATCCAGGGGTGGCGAACCTTTTGGTGATTGAGTGCCAAAGTTTATGAAATATGAGTATACTCGCTTGACTCGCATGCCAACCCATCGAGTGAGACAGAGGTATCGATTATTTTTATGTCTATAAGAGCATAAACAATAATTTTTTAAATGGTATTCACAGCTCCGCATGCCGAAATAATTGCTCCGTGTGCCACTTTGGGCACGCGTGCCATAGGTTCACCACCCCCGATATAGACTGACAATTTCTGAGATAAGACTGAGACTGCATTAAGTACACTCACTAATCTGCCCCCCACTTTATACAAATAGTCATTTTCAAATAGCCCATGATAACATATAAGTCAACTGAAGCACTTGAAAGCCAGAGCTAGCAGTTGTGGTTGCATGTGGAATATAATGATTTGTGGTTGCATAGAACCTTACACCTGAGAATTTAGAACAGCTTCACACTCATCATTTCCCTGATATCCACAACACCCTTCTGAAATAGATACAGAGACCTGCCCAAAGTAATATAAAAAAGCCACAGGCAGAATTACAGATTGACTTCTAAAGACTTAATTTACAGTCACCTACATCTTAATCAGCCTTGTACATTTTTATAACAGAGCAAGATGAACAGGTTCACACAAAAAGTTTACAGGACATTCAATAAACTAATGAATAAAAATTCTTAACCAAAGTAATCCACTTTGTTTAGCAAATTGGCTAACAAAAATATGAAAATAATTTGAAACCTATTTCCAAACTGGTTCTCACTGTTTACAAAATAACAGACCCCAACAGCCAGGAAAGTTGATGACTAAATTTGCAAACCCATTTAAATAAATGGATTATCCTTCTTTCTCCTCAAATTCTTATCATGTCATTTAATATAAATAAGCTGATTAGGGACATAAGAGTATAGCATACTTTACAGAAAGCTTTATGTTTTTACACTTGAACCTAAATAATTGCCTCTTACTCTTTTTCATTTTCCTAACAAGGAAACACAAACCTTGATCTTGGAGTCATTTTTGTTGGCATTGGCAGACCTTCTGAAATTTTATATGGATTCTTCAGGGGTGATATATAGATGTTCCCCCCAGGAATCCGTAAAGGTGAACTAGAAAACTTGTAAGGGCTTCGAGGAATGTGAGGTATTGGTGACAAGGTAGGGGGCTAGAGAAAAAGCAAAATGACAGATTATTTATTTAATATTTTAGTGAGATCCACTGCTTTATAATTAGATTTTTCCAAGCAAAGAATACTTTTAACATACCCTGGTGGAAGCATATTGCAAAATATTTGTTTTCAGTCTCTGCATGAAGACCGAGTTATAAAATACTATAATCGAATCGTACTCCTCTTCTCTGATCAAAACTCGTTTGAATGTCTGAGGAAGAATAAAAACACTTCCTAAATAAATCTGGGAATGCATCTTTAGCTTTTCTGTTTTAATAGTTCATAATACTTTTTAACACTAAGAAGCACATATTATACAGGAAAAAAAATCTGAAAATGTCTGCTGAGGCAGGGATTATAGCAGGGATTATATGTTTTATATGTGTATATGTAAAAGTTTATTACAAATATCCTGATTACTGCATGGTTATAGTATTCCTTACTAACTTTATAATATGAATTTGGATATTAAAAACCCTTATTTTTACAATTCCATGTTACTTATAAATAATGAACCAATGATATAAAAGTAAAAAATTGATATGTGTATTTATATAAAGTCAGAATAGGAGGGCTGTCTGGAAAGTATCCAGCCATGTAACTGTTCTTGTTATATTGACAATGGCTGGATTTTTCCAGGACAGCCCTCTTATATGATCTAATTAATGATGTTAGCCAGATTACAGACATGGATATAGCCCCAAAAAATCTTACCATGGAAGATTACCTACCTCCTGAACAGCATGAGGAAGATCTTTGTAAGCTGTTACAATGATTTTGAATTTAAGGTCTATATTCTTCACTTTGCATATGCCATACATGGAACACATCATAACCTAATACATAAATGTGATGTAAAAATAGAATTTTGGTAACATGGCTGTATTCTAAGAAGCACTTCAATATCTTTCTTTTTAACTTTAAAAAATGGAAATTTAATTTCCTACAGGATTATTTTTTCTCATCCTGAGCTCAGTTTGAAGTCTATGTGAAGTGTTTAACCTAAATTGTATTTAAAGAACAAAGTGCAAATAGCCAAGTCTCAATTATTCAGCATAGACAATCCAGTTTGTAAATAACCCTAACTTTTGCTCCTGTTCCTTAGATATTTCCCAGCAGATAAAAGCTAAAACTGAAATCAGTTAACTGTATAACTGGCATATTAAAAATAAAGACAGGTGTGAAAAAGATTCAAACTATCAGATAAAATAATAGAGAATACACAAGGTGGTGTTGGTAAGAAGGATATAATAACTGGAAGGGGGCAGGAGAGAGTCTTCTGTATTACTGATAATGTTCTATTTCTTGATTTGGATACTGGTTATACAAGTGAATTCAATTGATGAATTTACATTAAGATGTATCCTTTATGTTATATGGAGTTTTCTATATGCAGGTTATATTTCAAATATCAAAAATATATTTTAAACATAAAACTAAGATTTGAAATGATTCCTTGTGACTTTAAAACATAAAACTTCCTTAATTTTTATGAATTGTATTGCCTAATTTAAGTACTTATGTCTTCTGCAACATTTTTGTTCACATCTACCATTATTACTATTCATCATCCCTTGCTTAGCCTCCTACCAGCCCTAATCCTACTATTCCTCCCAATTTAGAATGCCATACAGCGTCCTTTTTGCTAATTCACATATTTCTCCTACTCCAATACTTTACCTAAGCCACCTCTCACAACAATTTTGATTTTAGATACCTAAACTCTTTGGGAATCCTGAGCACTACTGTCTGTATCTTTATATATTGTAAAAAAGCAGAACTAAAGGTAATAAATACCTACATAGAATTTGTATGACCCAATATGATCTTGTAAAAGTATACATTATTTGTAGGTTATATCTTTATATAATCCAATAATTCACCTTTTGCTTAAAACATTTTTCTTGGAAACATTACTATCAATGTTACAGATATAAAAGGATTATTAAGGCAACATTATGAATATAGTAGACTCTCAGTTAATGGGCACCCATGAGGACTGGTAAATGCCGGATAAATGTAATTAGACTCTGTTAACTAGAACGCAAGTAACTGGCACTCTCAAGCAACCGACAAAATTGCCTGAGAGTGCCATTTGCTTGAGTTCCAGTTAACTGAGGTTTATTGTAATTGTATACCAAAAATATAGATATCTAAGATGAAATAGAAAAATTTATAGGACACAAATTTCCAAAACTGACTCAAGAAGAAACAGAAAATCTGAGCTTGAATTAGTAATCAGAATCTATCCACAAACCAAAGCCTAGGCCCAGATGGCTTCACCGGTGAAGTTTACCAAATATTTAAAGAAGAATCAATATAAATTCTTTACAAATTCTTATAAAATTAGAAGAGGAGGGAAAAATTACCCAATTAAATCTATGAGGTTTGTATTTCTGATATCAAGACCAGACACCACAAGAAAATTATTAATATCTCTTATGATTATAGATGTAAAAATCTTCAACAAAAACAAACAATACTGTTGATATACTTAGACCAAGCGAGAGTCATTCTAGAAATGCAAGGCTAGTTTAACATCTGAAATCAATTAATGTAATATACTATATATCAATATAATAAAAGGAAAAAAACAACTATCATCTCAATAGACAAAAAGAAGCATTTGACAAAATTCAAAATTCTTTCATGATAAAAGCACTCAATAAGCTAGGATCGGAAGGGAACTTCTACAACCTGAAAAAAGAGCATGTATAAAATATCCACAGCTAACAACATATTTAATGGTGATAGGCTGAATGCTTTCCCCTAAAATCAGGAACAAAGTAAGGTTTTTGCCTCTCACCAATTCCATTCACCATTGTAGTAGAGGTTCCAGCCAGGGCAATATGGCACATAAATAAAATAAAAGTCATTTATAGTGAAAGGAAGAAGTAAAACTACCTCTAGTCTCAGAAGACATAATCTTTCTATAGAAAATCTTAAGGAATCCACCAAAAACTATTAGAACTGATAAATGACTTTAGCAAGGTTGCAGAATAAAAGATCAATATACAAAAATCAATTTCAATATGCTTATAGTAAACAATCTGAAAAAAATTAAGGAAACAATTCTATTTATAATAGTGTTAAAAGGAATGAAATACTTAGGCATAATTTAAACAAAACAATTGTAATACTTGTACTCTAAAAACTTAAAAACACTGTTGAAGGAAATTACAGATTTTAATAAATGTAAAGACATCATATGTCCATGGGTTGGAAGACTGTTATTTTCATAATACTCAACTGATCTATGATTCACTGCACTCCCTATCAAAATTGCAGTTGGTTTCTTTGCAGAAATTGACAAGCCAATCCTAAAATTCATATAGAGATGCAAGTTTCAGAATAGTCAAACCAGTCTTGAAAAAAAGAAAAACTGCAGCACCCATACTTCCCTATTTCAAAACTTACTACAAAGCTACAGTAATCAAGACTGTGGTATTGACATAAGAAAAAATATATGGAGCAATAAAATAGAAGAGACCAGAAATAAACATTTATACATTTACAATTAATAGATCTTTGACAACTGTCAAAAAGGAAAGAAAATAATTTTCAAGAAATGATGCTGGAACAACTAGTATCTAATACAAAAGAATGAAGTTGGTCTCCTACCTCACGCCATATACAAATTTAAATCAAAATGGATCAGAATCTAAATGTAAGAGATCTAAGTGTTATATAAGACTCTTGGAGAAAAACAAGGATAAATCTTCACAACCTCTGATTTGGCAATGGTTTCAAGAAAGTGAAAAGACAACTCAGAGAATGTGAGAAAATATTTGCAAATCATGTACCTAATAAGGGAATGTATGTAGAATAAAGAACCCTTACAACTCAATAATAAAAAATATACCGGTAACCCAATTTAAAAATTGGGAAAAGGATATTCATTGAAGATATACAAATGGACAATAAGCACATGAAAAGACTCTAAATTAACATCATCAGCCATAAGGGGAATGCAAATCAGAGATACCATTTCATACCCACTAGGATGCTTATATCCAAAAAAAGGCAAGTAAGTCAGTGAGGATATGGAAAAACTGGAACCTCATATATTTCTGATAGGATTGTAATATGATGTAGTGATATTGGAAAACAATCTGGCCATTCCTCAAAAGGTTAAACATAGAGTTATCTTATGACCCAGAAATACCACTCATAGGTAAATACCCAAGAAAAATGAAAACATATATCCACACAAAAACTTGTGCATGAATGTTCATAGTAACATTTAAAAAAGTGGAAAACAAATGTACATCAACTAACGAAAAGATAAATATTCCATATAATATTATTTGTCAATAAAAAGGAATTAAGTATTGATACAACTATAACACAGATGAACAATGAAATCATTATACGAAGTGAAAGAAGCCAGACACAAAAGAAAACATATTATGATTCCATTTACATGAAATATCTAGAGCAGGGAAATCTATAGAAACAGATTAGTGTTGTGTAGGGCTGGAGAAGATGAGGAACGGGTTGGTGAGTGCTAAATGATATGGAGTTTCTCTTTTGGCATGATAAAAATGTTTGAAAATGGATTCTGTTGATGGTTGCACAACTCTGAATATACTAAAAACCCCTGGTTTTATACATGGATTTAAATGGGTAATTTGTATGGCATCTGAATTATATTTCTATAAAGCCATTACTAAAAGAAGCTCTTATTATCTTTTTTACAGAGAAGGAAAAAGAAGATATGAGATTTTCCCCTGTAAATTATCTCATTCATTCTTTTGTTCATTCATTCATTCATTCAATAGGTGCTGTTTTAGGTCAACTGGTTCTTAAGTCTCCTGCTTTTTTCCACACTAAAATGAAATCTTGGTTACCATAACACAGAAAAACCTATGATAGTTTTTTCACTGATTTTAACAAATAAGAACTTTTATGTCACTAAGCAAGTAAAGTTACTAAAATACTCTCAATCTCTAAACTGTAAGAATTATAGAAACATAAATGGTAACCAACAAGTAAATATAAAGTCTACTAAATTGATCTAGCTTCTCATTTGAATCTAATCTTTTCTTAAGAAATCAATACACAGTTAACATATAAGAGAAGAGGTGAAGAGTATTCTTGTCTTACCTGGTCCAAATGCCTATCTCTCATAAGTTCATACTCATTTTGTAGTGTGTGCTGGAAAAGGGTCCAAATAATGTGTTCTAGTTCTGGATGGTCAGACAGAAGGCGTGCACATAAGGTATTTAGACGAATATATGCAAGTCTGTATACTAGAGAGACAAGGGGAATGCATCATGTTTACTGTTTACTGTGAATTATCAATGGATTTTATAAAACATTTAATGGCTATAACCGTAATCTGTTAAATAGCATTTTAACAATAACTTCATTTCTCCCAATATTTTCCTTATGAATAGATGATTCCTACTCTTAGAATAGTGCTAGGTACATAGAAGGCAAAATAATACTTGCTCAATTAATTATTATAGCATAAAATTGAAGCAGAGTGGAAGGTAGAGAAAGAAAGATTTTAAGATACTATGAAATTAGACAAATCGAGTAGGATTTGATTCAGTTCTGTTGGTAATCACTCATCACAAATGTTGTAAATTTTCACTATCAATATTCAAGAGGGGGGAAGCTGGGATGACTCAGTGGGTTAAGCCCCGACTTTGCAGCCATGGAGCCCAAGGATCAAATCCCAGGCCTGGCCCATGAGGACCCATATGCTGAACTGGGGAGTACCCCTAGTTCAGTTCTTTCCCGGGCCTATGCGGGAGGCTCCTGGCCCAGTTCCTGCCCTGTGCAGGCCCATGCCCACCTGTGAAGTGAAACTATATGGAAAACTAATGCTGTCAACTATGGAGACTGCTCTGGGCCCTCCCCCTTCTCTCTGTCTCTGTCTGTCTGTCTGTCTCTCTGTCAAAAAACAATAAAAATAAATCTTAAAAAAAAATTCAAGAGGGAACATATTTAAGAAATATTGAAATGTCCAGTGTCTTAATTTTTCCAATACTAGAACAAAAAATTGAATATTTCTCTATAAAATGCCAGTGGAGCATACTCTGTTTAAAAATGGTAAACTTATACCACTAAGTGATAACATGACTATGATATAAACTTTATTTAGAAAGTATTAAAACATACTACTAGAATACAGGTTTGGAGAAAATGAATCCCCAAAATTGAATTTTCTTCCATGTACTATAAATATAAATACCCTTGGGTTAAATGTACCTTTAAAAGACTTGCATAAGGTAATCAGAATTTTTTAGTTAACCAGTTGTCTCAGTAGTTCTTAAACTTCAAGGTGTACCAGACTTGCCTGGGGGGCTCGTTAAAACAAAGATTTTGTTTTTTCTCATCCTAAAGTTTCTGGTGTAGTTTATTTTCCTTTCTACAACTTTCCAGGTAATTTGGATTCTGCTAGTTGGGGACCACACTTTGGAACCACTTGGAAGGGCTGTCTTACAATATGTCTATAAAGCTCAGTATATTTCTGACTTGAATAAAATCAGAAAAAAGATTTATCATAGAGGAATTGGCCTTTTAATTTCCTTAAGAGCTACAAGTAAGTGTGCACTTGCATGTATATACACATGCACAGACATTGCAAACAACCTCCCCACCCCATCAAATACACACACAATCAGAGAATGCTATACAACCTGGTCAGGAAGTAATGTTTCTGCATTAGGGCACAGCAAATAATATCCAATAAATTTGAAAGCATAGCAGCAGCAGCAACAAAAACAATCTAAGAACACCCAACTTTCTGAGTGTTTACTATGTGCAAGGCACTATTGTAAGTAAGCATTTTGTATATTAATTCATTTACTTATCTCAACAACCCTATAAGGCAGATTATTATAATTATAAAGTAGATTATTATTATCATTGCACAGAGATATAAAGTGGACTAGCTCAAGGTCATACCTAGTAAGCAGAATAACCATGACTGGAACCCACAGTCCATGCTCTTGAAAGTAATAATCTACTAACCTTTTTTGTAAAAGAGTGAAAGAGAGGTAGATTTCAGTGGCTTCTGAGTTTGGAAGGCTGAGGTTGCTTGTGCCTCTGTACTTGCAGTAGAATTTACACATGTAGCTGAACCTTTTTTCTTTGGGGATCTTACAGGAGAAAGATACCTAGATATATACAAAGGAAAAGTCTTCATATCAAGTTTGCTAAAAATCTTTTTCCCCCTCTCCTTTCTCTCACACACACATGCACACACACACACGCACATGCACACGAACACACACATACACATGCACACACACATACACACAGCTGTACACATACATCCTAATTTCTTGAGCAGACTAAATACAACCTAGAAAAAAGCTTAATAGGAAAATTAAGCTTGCCATTATGTTTTACTCTATTTTAATAACTGCCTTTTCCTGTGAATATTAAAAGCTGTATGATATATATGTTCAACTTTAATAATTATAGTGGTATTGAGATTACAAAATGACTCCAGCTTAAAAGAATAAGAGCTACTGTATTGATATCAAAACAGTATTGTCATATTTTTCTCTCAAAAATGTTTCATTGATAAGTATGGTTCTCATATATGATAAGATTTAAGTTATGCACAACATACAACCATGTCAATTATTTAGTATAGAATTCTATGAATTAATACTTTAGATAACATTATCATGGCAGATTTATACCTATATACTAAATATATCAGACATAAAACTAGGCAGAGAAATTAGTAAATATTCTCTCAATTTTTGACATTCAATTGCTGTGTTGCCCTTTATTTTGCAGGATTATTCAGGTCTATTTTCTAATTTTGTTTTAGTAAGCTGAGAAATAGTTCTGAGCAGAAAGTAGGATTTGTTCCTTACTATGGATGTTTCTACATGATGTAGTATATTATAAGTAGTATGCTAGGAAAAGGGAATTGCCATCATAATGATTTCATAAGTACCATGGTCTAGTCCGGGGGTGGCGAACCTATGGCACGCGTGCCCAAAGTGGCACGCGGAGCAATTATTTCGGCACGTGGAGCTGGGAGGGCGCTAAGGGCAATTTCTCGGTGAGTTTAGATGACAGGGTCCAAATAACAACTAAAATTGATCTGACTAAGTTGCAGATGGGAAGACAAAGAAGAGCGCCATATACGTTTTTTAATTATAAGGAGTACTTTTCTGTTGTATTACTTGCTTTGGTTGATGCCAAATGTAAATTTATAGCAATAGATAGATGTTGGGTCATATGGAAAAGAGGGGGACAGTGGAATTTTTGCGAAGTCTGTCATGGGGAAACAAGTGCTTTCGGGAAACATATTTCCTCCAGATGAGAGACTTCCTGGTTCGAATAAAGTAGTGCCCTATGTTATAGTTGGAGACGAAGCTTTCAGATTACACAAACATGGCATGAAACCATACTGTAAAATAACAGCTCGAGGAGAAAAATCTAAAGTCATCTTCAACTACAGGTTAACTCGTGCTCACAGAGTAACGGAAAATGCGTTTGGGCTATTGAGTCAAATTTTTCGAGTATTCTACTCTCCCGTTGCTGTCACACCTGAAACATGTGAACAACTTGTAAATGCAGCATGTTGTTTGCACAATATACTGAGGAGTGGCTATTTAGAGCACCATCAGCGGCCACATTATGAATACGATTCAAGTATAGATCCACTGGTGAGTATGGTATGCAAGTTAGAGAAACATTCATGAAATTTTTCAACGAAGAAGGAGCACTACATTGGCAAGATGAATGTGTATTTAGATTCAGCAGCAGCCATTGATGGCGTTTGACTGTTTTGTGTACTTAATTGGTAATGTTTGTAAGTAAATAAATATTCATTAAAATTTTCACTTTACCATTCTTTCCAAGTTCTGAGGAAATTACAACCCAATTGTTCTCCTTAACCTGAAAATCTTTGAAGTCTTTCTGTTGATGATTGTAAATGCACGGATGGTTTCTAACTTTTTCGAATAACTTCTCATCATCTCTCCACAAAATCGCTGTGCCATGGCAAAGCAGAAATATCACTGGACTGCCCGACTAGACGTCCGCGTCTCGACTGCTCATGCAGCAGTCGAGACGCGGACGTTGGGCATCCACAATCAAACGCGAGGGCTGAGTCGTCTCAGCGAAACCAATACTATTTGATATACATTGAATGAGTACATGGCAGTGACTTCCGACTGCTGGACGCAGCCGCCGGACATGGCTGCTGGACGCTCCAGTGAAACCAAACCTTTAGTGGCCTCTGCTATCGGAACAATCCTTTTGACTTGGAGTCATCAAACATTTTCTGCACCGTATGCTTTGTTTCCATTCGCATCAAAGCATGATCAACATTGTTCTCATATGTCACATATGTGACAGCGCAAGACTAGTAGATTGTCCGCATCAGTCAGAATATATCCAGTGCTTCGATACCACCACTGGAGTGCTCTCTTTCTTTGAAGTTCGGGTTCAGGTCATTCGAAGAAACAGGAAAATTCATAAAATATGCAGACAAGGTAAAACTAAACGAACTGAAGTTGGATATGTTCCAATGGATTAATTTGTATGATTTTGAAATGCAGTTGATTGACTTACAGAGTAGCTGCATTTAGAGGCAAAAATTTATCGATTTGAGACATGAATTAGAAAGTATTAGCTGGGTCAACGCTGAACAATGCAGAAAATGAAGTTCTGAAAACATGGAATTCTTGCCTGAAAATTTTCAGTGTCTGAAAAATGTAGCAGTGGCAATACTCTCAATATTTTCCTCTACTTACTCATGTGAATCATTATTTTCAATTATGAACCTAGTCAAGTCCGATTTTAGGAGTAATTTAACTGATGCCTCAAGTGCAGCTTGTGTAATGTTAAAAACAACAAAATATAAACCTGATGTGATTCATCTGTCTTCTTGTGCACAACAGAAATCACACTAACAATGATAGAGGATTCTTTAATTTTCATGAGTACTCCGTGCATTTGACGACTAATGTTTATTATTATAATTTAATTCTGTCACGTTTTTTCCTTTTTGTTTCATATAAATTATAATTTTATTATAATATCATGTTATTCTACACTGAATAAAAATGTAATAAATGACTGATAGAGATTTTCTATGGTATTTAATTTATATAATTACCTTTGTTATGCACTCTAATAAAATATTTAAACTTCAAAACAAATAATTGTGAATACCATTTAAAAATTATTTTTTGTTATAAAAATATCCTATGCCTCTTATAGACATAAAAATAATCGATACCTCTATCTCATTCGATGGGTTGGCACGTGAGTCAAGTGAGTATACTCTTATTTCATAAATTTTGGTACTCAATCGACAAAAGGTTCACCACCCCTGCTCTAGTCTATGATTTCAAATACCAGGGTTTAGTCTACAATCAACCTTGGATTTCCCTTCAATTTACTAAGTGAAAATATTGTAGGCTGACTTAACTTGGGTAGACGTTAATCTACTTTGAATTCTACATACAAATATGCAATTATCTACTGGACTTCACTACTTGAATCTTGAAGTGGAGCTCTTGATGTCTTTCCCATTTTTCCCATCTCAATAAATGGCTCTACATTATATCTAGTTTCTTAAGCACAAACCTAGGAGTTATTTTTAATTTCTCTTTCTATCTTTTCCTGGTTCTTCAAACACAATAAAGAAACAAGTCCTATAAAATCTTCCTCTAGTGTACTTCCAAGATCTTTCCATTTCTTTTCTTCTTGTTTGTTAAATTTATTGGGGTGTCATTAATTGATATCAATTACATTGTTTCCAGGTGTACAATTCTACATTACATTGTCTATACATCGCATTATGTGCTCACCACCCAGAATCAGCTCACTTTCCATTCCATTTCTTTCTATCTCTTATATATCTTAGACCAAGTCTCCTGTCTCTCTCACTTAGATTACTGAAATCATCTCCATAAACTAATCTTCATGCTTTCTTCCTTGTTCTGTTCCTTTCCCTCTTCCAACACATGTACTTTAAATAGCAAGAATATGGGTCTTTAAAAGTACAAATTATAGCAAGCTGCACCCCTGCTAAAAACTTAAAGGCTTTCCCATTGATCTTCTAAAGTTCAAACTCCTTCCTATGGCCTATGGGAACCTACAAGGTCTAGCCCAGTTTGTTTCTCCAACCTCATCTTATACAATTCTCCTCATGTTCACTTTACCCCAGCCACACTGGTACTTCTTTCTGTTCCTCAGACTAAGTTCGATCTACTCTAGGGCCACTACACTTGCTATCTGCTCTGCCTGGAGTATGCATATACCAGCAATCCCCAACCTTTTTGGCACCAGGGACTGGTTTCGTGGTAAACAATTTTTCCACAGACCAGGGGTGGTGGGAGATGGTTTGATTCAAGTGCATTACAGTTTTTGTGCACTTTATTTTTTACTATTATATTGTATAATAATATGTAATTTTCACTTGCCACTCACTGATAGGGTTTGATGTGAGTCTGTAAGCAAATGATTTATTATGGTCACTGTGCAGTCAAACCTCTCTGCTAATGTTAATGTGTATTTGCAGCCACTCCCCAGTGCTAGCATCACCACCTCAGCTCCAACTCAGATCATCAGGCATTAAATTCTCATAAGAAGCCTGCAACCTAGATCTCTCACATGCACAGTTCACAATAGGGTTCATGCTTTTATGAGAATCTAATGCCACCACTGACCTGACAGGAGGCAGAATTCAAGTGGTAATGTGAGCCATGGGGAGCAGCTGTAAATACAGATGCAGCTTTGCTTGCAGTTCCTAACACCTGCTGTGCAGTACCAGTCCCTGGTATATACCACACAGATTTTTGTCTGGCCATCATGCACCTGTTCCTTGGATCTCAGATCAAGTATCACTTCAGAGAAAGCTGCCTGAAATAGTCTATCACTCTCTCTATTTCTCTCTTCTACATAACTCTGACTGTTTCCATCATAAAAGTTATTATACTCTAAAACCACCTTATGTATTATACTCTAAAAACACCTTATATATTAGTTTACTTGTTCACTATTTCCATTCTCTATGAGAAGGACTTAATACATCTCACTCACCTTTGTTTTCCTACTGCTTAGAAGAATTCCTTATATAAATAAAAAGGTAAGGCTTGACTTATTCAATGGTAATTACTTAGCAAACAAGTTTATATGTGAAGGGGATGTTGGGATGGCTCAGCGGGCTGAGTGCTTATCTGCAGTCCTGGGCTCCGAATTCATATCCCGGCCCCAGCCTGTGTGGACCCATATGCTGAACTTGGGGTGTGCCCTCAGTTCAGTTTTCGCTGGGCCGAGATTCCCATGTAGGAGGCCCCCAGTTTGGCTCCCACCCTGGGTGTGCTTCCCATGTACCAGCGGGGGCATGCCTCCCATGCAGAAGACTCCTGACCTGGTTCTTGCCCTGTACAACCCTATGCCCACCTGTGGAGTGAAACTACATAAAAACAAATGACATACAACTATGGAGACTGCTCTGGGCCTTCCCCTTTCTCTCTGTCTCTCTCTCACTCTGTCAAAAACAAACAAACAAAAAAGTTTAGATATGAAGGCAGATGCTTCATATACTAGAAATGCTTCAGGTACAAGTTAGCATGGAAATATTTCTGAAAAACAGTCCCTGAACTAAACACAGAACACTGTAATATCAACTCCTACACAGAACTAAACAGAAATACCAACATTTCTGTGTAAGGCAGGGTAGCTAGAATGTTTAAGAGTGTGGGTACTAGGGTCAGATTGCTTGGGTTTGATTTCTGTTGACATTAGCACATTATCTTATTTTTATCTATTATATAGATAAGTGAGGCTGTAGTAGTATCTATTACCTTACAGGGGTGCTTTGAAGATTAAGTGAAAAAAACCTGAAGTAGTCAGGTAGTTGTTCAGCACACAGTGAATCCTGAATGAATGTTAGCTATTGCTTTTTTCTTCTATCATCATTGTCCAATGATCAACTATTTTAGTGTCATATCCCACACTACTCCCTATGCCTAATCTGTGCTTTACTCCAAATGCACTGATATAAACTACCCGAGACATGTTTCCTACTTTTCTGGTTGCTATGCTTTGGGATTCATGCCATTTCTGTCTCTTGGAATACTTTTCTCTTTCCTCCCTCCTCTCCAGTTTTCATGTTGAAATTCTATTACAACTTTTAGGCCTATCTGAATTGCCACCTCTGCCATGAAAACTGCTTTCATTACACCAAACCTGAATGATTTCAGTAACACTTTGTACCACTTTCATGACCTTTGTTTGGATTATATATCTTATATTCATGCTTCTTGAAAGTAGGAATAATGTCTTATTCTATATTTTTATTTATTTATTTTTATTCTTGACAGAAAGAGAGAGAGAGAGAGGGAGAGAGAGAGAGAGAGAGAGAGAGATACAGAGACAGAGAGAGAACTGAACTGGGGGAGCGCCCAGTCCCCGGAGCTGCAAAGTGAGCACTTAATCCACTCCCAGCTTCCCCATAATGTCTTATTCTAAATTCTATTGCCTACATCGTTCTGTATAGTATATCTTGGATTACACTATACTTAAAATAGATTTGCAGGTGGAACAGATAACATAACATATTTATTTACATATCTGCTGCAGTGTGATTATTCTGGAGAGGAAGGTTGAGAATACAAGCAGATTCAAGGTGATCAGGAGGTCCTTCTCGGTCCTTTGCTTGTTTAATAAGATCAAATAAAGGTGAATCCTATATGAAACAAGATGACATTAAAACAACATTAGTAAGTATGATTTTCCCATGTACATATCAAAATCATATTGTTTGACATGGTGAGAGCTATAAATTTAGTCACCACTGACAGTGACAAGTTAGAAGTAAAAATTAGATCCTTTTTTTCACTTTGAAAATTCTGATTGCTGATTTTTGTACTATATACAAAATAAAGGACTAGGAAAATGTGTATCTAAATGCTTATATGTATTAGACATTTAAAGTCAGGCAAAAAGACACAGGAAAGACCTAAAGAAATTAGAAAGTAGGAAATAATAAAGATATGAGCAGAATAAATGAAGCTTAAAAAATACATAAAACATAATTTCATTAACAAAGCTAATAATTGGTTCTTTGAAATAACTATTAAATTACAAGAAAATGAAATAAACCTCCAGTCAGAATGAATGAGAAAAATAGACAGATAACCCGTATTAGGAACAAAAACTGGGACCATCATCACAAAGATTAGAAAGATAATAGAGAACTGTTATAAATCATTTTATGTAAATAAATTTGAAAACATACACCAGTGGAAAATTCCACAAAAATATAAATTAGCAAAACAATAAAAAAGCACTAAAATAAGTTCAAAGGTACCATAAACGATTAAAGAATTTTAATCAGTAATCAAAATTTTCCCACAAAGAAAACATTAAGTACCCTTGATTTTACCAATAATTTCTACTAAACACTCAAGGAACAGATAATACCACTTTTACTCAAACTCTTCAAAAAATTAAAAAAGTAAATATATTCTCCATCTCATTTCATGAGGTTAATACACTGATACTTGAATCTCACAAGAGTGTTACAGAAAAGTATATAATAGCCTGTTCTCACTCATAAACAGATATAAAAATCCTAAATAAGAAATATTAGCAAACCAAATCAGCAGTGTTAAAAAGAGAATATATCATTACCAAGTTGAATTTATACAGGTTGCAAGGTTGATTCACCACTAGAAAATTTATAATGCAGTTTGCCTCACTAATAAACCTAAGGTGAAAAGTCTTCCCAAAATCAATGCTGAAAAAGTTTTCATTTTAAAACTCATATTTAATTTAAAAAAAAAAAGAAAATTCTTAGTAAACCAGGAACAAAAGGGTACTTCCTAATTTGATAAATGGCATCTACAAACAAAAAAACTCCAGCAAACAATATGTATAATAGTGAAGTATTAGAATTATTCCCTTTAAAAACTCAGACACAAGAGAAGGATGCTCATTATATTCTTTCTATTCAGCATTGTACTAAGTTCCAGAAAACTCAATAAAACATGGAAAAGGGATTTAAAAAATCAAAGGATTGGAAGAAATAACAAAAATGCCATTATTCACAGCTGATTTGACTGTCAATATATAAAATTTAAAGATAAATTATTAGAATACCAGGTTAGCAAGGTTACCATTATAAAATCAATATGAAAAATAATTACATTTCTATATACCAAGAAAAACATTTAAAAGTATAATTTTCACAATGGAATATTACTTAGTAATAAGATGAAATACAGCCATTTGTGACAACATGGATGGAACATGAAACCATCTTACTAAGTGAAATAAGTCAGACATCTGGAAACTGTCTAATTGTTACCAATCAATGTCACCCCATTAAATTTAACAACAACAACAAAAAAATCAAGAAACATATGACCTCATTTATAGGTGGAATATAAAACCAAAAGTAACAAAGAAGCAAAAACTCATTGTATAGTCAATAGTTTTGTAGTTACCTGAGGGTAAAGGGAAGGAGGGTGGGAGAGTAAGGAGGAGGTATCAAATAAATATGGTGATAGAAAGAACTGATTCTGGGTGGTGAACACATAATGCAATGTATAGACGATGTAATATGGAATTGTACACCTGGAATCTACGTAATTTTGACCAACCAATGTCATCCCAACAAATTTAACAATTAAAAAAAAAGATACAATTTAAAAAATATCATTTACAAAAAGTAAGAGCAGCAGTAAGAACCATTAAACACATTGACTCAAAAATTGTAATTTCTGGAATTGACTATTTGCAAGTCCATAAAAAGGGGGAGGGACATACGAATTCTACTGTTTTGGTGCTTGAACTAGGAAAAGAAAATAGATTGCCAAGATTTTGGGTTTATACCAAAAGTTGGGAAGAAGTCCATCAGAAGTAAAAATATAAAACATTGTAGAATATAAACAGGTTTTGTGAAAATATGAATAGCCTATTCAATAAAAAATGTTGGAGAAATTAGCTAGAAATTTGAAAAACAGATTATTATACCTTCACAATATATAGAAAATCAATTACTTACGTATATTAAAAAACAAAATTGAAAAAGTACTAGAAGTAAATGCAAGGTAATAAATATCTTTATAATTTTTTGATAAGGACTTTGAAGATTTGACCCAAACCCAGAAGTAATAAAGAACAAAGTGAACCAATCTGATTACTTAGAAACTGAGAACTTTTGTATGACTAAAATCACATAAACTAAGTTAAAAATAAATCTTTGAAAAAAGTAAACAATACTGGTTTAGTCTACAATCTCCATAATATAATTTCCATTATCAAGTAATTCCTTCCTACATTAATTAGGGGCATTCTGAAGTGCAATCTAAGTAATGGCTTTCTTCTGAGCAAAATAATGCTAACAATTGACACCAACTAATGCATGTATGTCTACTCAATGTTTTGTCTTCTAGCCACTGATGAATTGCATACCTTTTTAAAACTGAAATATGGGTGTAAATCTACATATATTCAGAAGTGGACTAATCCCATTTTTCCCTCAAACAAAGATATTTTAGGAGACCCTGAGACTCACAAAATTATTCGAGTAAACCTGAGCCTTTAATAGGACTTAGGTATGCTACTAATGAGTCATTTTATTTTCTCTTCAGATATGGCATAATCCATATATGGTTTACCTGGTTGTGTTTTGGATAAATTGATTAACCTTGTTATGACTCACTTTTCTCAACTGTGAAGTGGAGATACTAATGACAATTAATAGTAACAAATCATAGTATTGTAAGAATTAAGTGAGTTAAAACACATGTTAAGCATTTAGCACAGACTTAATGCTATGTTTAGTATTTCATATTTTTATAGTTATTATTCTTACTTATACATATAAATGCCTTTATACAAAGGACAGCATATAAATGTATGCCTAGTTTTCCTTCCATTCTTCCATCTGTCCATCCATTCATCTGTCTGTCCATCCATCCATCCATCCACCCAATATCTGTTGTATGTGTATTCTGTAACAGGCCCTATGCTAAGAAGTAGGAACATATAGGTAAACAATCCTCCAACTGTCAGATACTGACAGACTTGAAAGATCACTTGCGAAAGATCACTGTTCTCCTCTACCTTACTCAACATGTTCACTTGATGTCTATGCATAAAATAAACTTTAATCGTCTTCTACCATCAAAATACTCCTGCTCCTCCCTATTTCCCCCGTATTATTATCACTCCTTATATCAGCTGCCCAAACTCAAAATTAGCTAAGATTTCTAAAACTGGGTCAGGGTTTACATACTTAAGGATGTTTGGCATACATTATTTGTAAAATTTACCCTAAGTACTGTGGGAAAGTTACAGTTCCTAATCCAAAGAATAGGTCTTCTCTAACCAAAAGGATGAAACAAGAATATCTATAACAAATACTTTCAAAATGAATGAAAATTCATATATGTAATATGAATAGAATTCATATTCCTCATAGTTGGAGTAATTTATACTATAAAGGGAACTAATATAGTATGAGAAACAGACATTAAAAGAGGAATGAACATTTGTGAAAGGAAGTTAGCATATCTGAATATGATGAGAGTTCAAGGTTGCCAAATTTTGAAGGAAGAGAGGGTTATGACTGAACAGGAAAGCCCAAGAAAAGTACATTTGAATTCAAAGGTGAGAATAAATATGCTTGGCCTGCTGATGTGAGGAATCATCAAATTATTAATATCTATTAATAATGCTGATGACTAGGATTTGTAAAGAAAGTAAAAATCAAAAACGTATCCTATGATTAAATGGTCACAGTCATTTTTCTAAAATAATTGCTGCCTCCTATGTAGGACCTCTATACCAGAAAATCACATTTTTGCTTATGGCAATCTTAACTAGTACACTTTACTCATGATATATTATTCCACACAGCAATATTATGACAGGTTTAACCTATTCATAATACTACAGTTTTGTGTAGAAAATTATTTTATGATTGAACATTATATCATTTTCAAGAAAATATAACAAACTTAAAAACAGAAACCAATATTACTGAAGGCTTTCATTGGTCTTGGGCTTTGCTGCTTCTACTTCTAGGTGGACCTACTTGGAGTTTCCAGAATTTCCTAATCCTTAAATTCTGAAACTGAATGAGATCTGAGTGAGTAGGAGTTGGCTTATTAGCTGAACCTAGGATCCCAGCTATCTGTTTTTGATATTCACATCACATTACTATTTCTATACCTGCTCTAGCTTTGGAAGGCTCTTGACCATTCTATAATCAAGGTTGGCCAGATATGGGTACAATGGTGAGTAAACATGTAAGAGTAACAGAAAGTTCTTCTGGCACAATTAGTTTCAGCACTGAAGTATAATCACGACAAGTTGATTTTTTTGCAATTAATTTCAATGGAAAAAATCTACACAGTTTAACTATTATAAAATAATAAAACTGACTGTTAAAACTATTATACTCTTTTTCTGGAATGGCCATCAGGGTTGTCGTCGTATTACCCTTGATGTCCTGAATGTTATCAGTGTCTTCCTTTCAAAATTTCCTTTACCTTCAGGTAAAGAAAAACATCTTTGGGGGCCAGATCAGGTAAGTAGGGAGGGTGTTCCAATATACTTCTTCATTTACTGACTAAAAACTCCCTCACAAACAGTGCTCTGTGAACTGGTGCATTGTCATGATGCAAGAGCCATGAGTTGTTGGTGAAAAGTTCAGGTTATTTTTGTCTAACTTTTTCACACAGCCTTTTCAGCATTTTCAAGTAGTCAACTTGGTTGACCATCCAATTGGTACAAATTCATAATGAACAATTCCTCTGATATCCAAAATGGTTAGCAACATAGTTTTGACTCTTGATTTGGACTAACAGAGCTTTTTTGGTGGTGGAAAATTGGTTGACTTGCATTGTACACTTTGATACTTTGTTTTAGGGTCATATTGGTACATCCATGTTCAAGCACCAGCAATAATACAGGCCAAAACATCATCTAGCTTCTCCAAAAGGTCTTGGCAAACTTTGATCTCCTTTGGGACCATTAAGCCCATAGCTTTCTCATGCCAAGATTTTCAGTTAATATTTTCATAACTGTTTCTCAATGTTGACTTGGTCTGCTATACTTCTCACAGTCAGCCTACATTTTCGATGCACAACTCAAAAAATCTTGCAATGTTTAGTCAGTTCTGTTCATTATTGGCCACCCTGATTTCTTTTCATCAGTGGTGCTTTCTCTCCCCTCAGAATAAAATGTTTAATCCATTTGTACACTGCCTTTTTCTTCATGGTGTTACGCCCATAAACTTTGACTAACATATCCCTGATTTCACTTCCACTCTTGCCAAGTTTAGTAAGAAATTTAATGTTTCTTCATTGTTCTAATTCAAGCTCCAACTATCTTGCTAGGACATACAAAAACACAAAACAACAATAATGCCACTTGGCAAGACACCGCATGTTGACATTAACACAGTTATGAGATGCTGATATATACCAAGGTTATGAAACCATACCAAGTTGTTTGCACAGTGTTGCCACTTTAAGCACATGGCGGTAAATTCTCAAACTTAATTGTCAGACGTTGTATGATGAGAGCACTGACGGCCATTCCAGAAAAAAAAAAGTTCCAAAATTGCTTTGAAGGGTGAATTAGGCTCTGGAGATGTTGTATAGCTTCCCGAGGGGAGTACTTCAAAGGTAAATGTAGTGATATTCAGCAATAATATATGTAGCATTTTTTCTAGGATGAGTTTGTGAACTTGATTATCATACCATATATATATATATATATATATATATATATATATATATATATATATATATCCTCCTCTACATCTCCTTAAGAATGGATAATTGTATTTTTCTAATTCTGATACAAATTTCTAAAAAGAGACTCACTATCCTTTCTTAAATATCAACACTATATGAGGGTGGGCTGATAAATTTTGCCTCCACTTACCGTAAATATAGAAAATGAATAAAAAAAGGTATTTTAATGAAATAAAAAAAGAAACTTACCTACATCATTTATTTTCTAAACAGCATAATTATCTTTAAACAAAATCACTGCACACTTCAATACACTTCCACCAATGCTGAACTAAGCAGTGTTTTGTTTTTGAAACCATTTCCTCACTGCACGCTTTACCTCTTCATCACAGATAAACCACCTTACCCAGTGTCTTACTGTACTCATATCAACACACTGATCACCATAAATGGCTTGCATTCATCCCTGAATTTCAATTGAAGGAACTCTTTGCACCGTTAAGAATTTAATAACAGCACACTGTATGAACCAAGCATCTGAACACTCTTCCATTTCGATGTGCATTGGGTGAAAAATGTAAGCATGTGTGTGTGCAAAGTCAACAATGATGGAGAGGAAATACTATGTGACTACACAGAATTAGTTCTATCCATATATAGTTAAAGTAACAAAAAATATTACAGTGGAGGCAAAATTTATCAATCCACCTTCGTAATTGCACAACTATATTTTTTGCTTCCTTAGGTTTGAAAAGGCATCCTTTCAACTAGTTGCCAAATTCTATATTCTAGTATATTAATAACCTAGACAAATTTGAAGTCAGCCAATGTAAAAAGTAGTCACTACTCTGAACTCAGAATAATAACATAGTTATGGACTCTTGGTTCTCATTTTACCAGTATTTGGGCAAAAGTGAGGCTAGGGTAAGACAATGTTAGAAACATATCATTGACTTCAGATTATGAGAAGTAATTTTTAACTTTACATCAGACCCACAGCAAAAACTGTGTATTGATTAGTGATGGTATGGCACTATAAAGAATGACAACTGTGATGTTTCTATCATGCCTAATCTTGACAATTATGATCACTGATTCATAGTCAATGCCACATATTCATAATCCTGTTTTATTTCCTTCAATACCAAAGTTGTTCTCATAATTCTTTCAATTTAATAACAGAACTAACTGATTGATGTCTGGAATCTACTGTCTGCCAGGTTCTATGCTAAATACCATACATACAAGTTCTGATATTTATGTTCACGAATTTGCCACCACGCGTTATGTTGACAGCACTGTATAAACAACTCAGTAAGGTTTCATAACCTTTGTATATCAGTGTCTCACAGCTGTGTACATGTCAATGTGCAGTGGTGTCTTGCTGAGAAGTATTCATTAATGTTGTGGTGCATTTCTGTGTGCCGTCGCCAATATGTTGGAGCTTGTATTAGATACTACATTTGATCTTAGCCAAAAGGCCGAGAAGTGATAGGAGCTTGAATTAGAGCAATGAACAAACATTAAATTTCTTGTTACACGTGGCATGAGTAGAAGTGAAATCGGGAACATGTTAGTCCAAGTTTGTGGGGATAATGCCATGAAGAAAATGGCAGTGTACAAATGGATTAGGTGTTTTTTTGAGGTGAGAGAAAGCATCACTGATGAAGGTCAGGGTGGCCAGTAACTAGAAGAACTGATTAAAACATAGCAAAATTTGTCGAATTGTGAGTCAAAATCATCAGCTGATCATGAGAAGCATAGCAGACCAACTAAACATCGATGGAGAAACAGTTAGGAAAATCTTAACTGAAAACCTGGACATGAGAAAGGTGGGTATACCAATATGACCCTGAAACACAGTATCAAAGTGCACAATGGAAGTCAGCCAATTCTTCACAACCAAATAGTTCCATCAGTCCAAATCTAGAGTCAAAAAAATGTTGCTAACCTTTTTGGATATCAGAGGGGTTGTTCTATATGAATTTGCACCAATTGGACAGTCAACCAAGTTGACTATTTGGAATTCCTGAAAAGGCTGTGTGAAAAAGTTAGATGAAAACAACCTGAACTTTTCAACAACTCATGGCTCTTGCTCACATGGCACTATCTGTGAGGGAGGTGTTTTTAGCCAGTAAACAAATAACTGTATTGGAACACCCTCCCTACTCACCTGATTTGGCCCCCAATGATGTTTTTCTTTACCGAAAATAAAGGAAATATTGAAAGGAAGACATTTTGATGATATCCAGGACATCAAGTGTAATACTAAGATGGCTCTCATGGCCATTCCAGAAAAAGAATTCCAATACCGCTTTGAAGGGTGAACTAGGCATGGCGTCAGTGCATAGCTTCCCAAGGGGAGTACTTTGAAGGTGACCATAGAGATATTCAGCAATGTGGTATGTAGCACTTTTTCTAGGAAAAGTTCAAGAACTTATTTGTCAGAGTCATATGTTATTTTCATTTAATCCTCATAATACATTTATAATATAAATAACATTATTCCCATTTTACAAATAAAGAATCTGAAGCACAGAAATTAAGAAATTTGCCCCATATGACATGGCTAATAAATGGTGGAACAGAGATTCAAACCCAAGTCTTCCTGTTTCCAGAACGTGTGGTGTTAGCTACTATACTCCACATGAGTCATATTTTTGCTCATTTTCTCTTTCAATCTTTTTGCCCATTGTTGTGCTTTTAATCATGTTTCCATGTTATTGTATTCCCTTGCAATTAACTCCACTCCCCACAATTCCATTATTCATTTACTTATGCTTTCAACAAGTACTCACACTTTGTGACAGGTACTAAAGACACCAAGAAGGCTACAACATTACTTCCCCACATAGGGTTGCTATGAGAATTCAATAATATAATCTACACAAAGATTTCATACAGTACTGAGCACAACACTAAGCACTTTATAGTTTATTCTTACAACAAACTCTAGGAGAAAAGTGGTATTTTTTAAAGGTCAATTTACAAGTGAAGAAAGGTAGGCTATGAGTACACTACCCAAAGTCACAGTAAGTGGTGGATCCAAGATTTGATCCCAAGCTTTTTGGCTCTAGAGCCTTTGTTTTTTATCCCCTATGCTATAGTTTCTAATTTAATGAAGGAAATAATTTAAAAATCCTAGTACACAGAGATAAGTTGCTCAGGGTGTCATAGAAATCAAGAGAGGAACACCTAATCCAAATTAGGAAAAACTTCCTGGGAGAGGTTATGCTTGAGTTGCGTCCTTAAAAAACTAGAGAAGTTATTTTAAGTGAAATAAGCCAGAGAAATTTCACATAACTCACTTGTAATCCTCATAAGATTGTTTTGACAATTAAACGGGATAACTGCAAAGTGCTCTGAACCACCCCTGGGACATGAACTCTTAGACAGCAATAATTAGTTCCATAAGCTAAAACAAAATAGCAAGGACATAGCAAGAGATAAATTCAATGAAGGATTTTAAGGGGGTGTCTAATATGGTCCAGGTAGGATTTAAGATAATTCTTAAATTCCAGTGCCTCCCACATAATGGATACCCAATAAATATTTCTAGGATGTTATATGACTTAACCATATCACGGGTTAAATTAAATGCAGCAAAACACAAAGAAGAAAATTGATGATATAATTTGCTCTAATTGACACTAAATACCAACTGTGGCAGCAGACTTCCAAAATGAGCACAATAATCCTTGCCACTGGATATTTACACCCTCCTATATTGTACCAGGGTTAGTCTGTGTGGTCAGGGACATAGAACAGAAGTTATGGCACGTCACTTCTGTGATTAGCATATGAAAAACCTGAAGTTTCCATCTTAGGCACTTTCTTACTCTAGGATCTCTTGCTCTGGGGGAAAGCAGCTGCCATGTAGTGAGCAGCTATGGAGAGGTTTCAAGTGGCAAACAAATGAAGCCTCTGGCCAACAAAAGCCAGTGAAGAAGTGAGGGCTGCCAACATCCATGTAAGTGAACCTGGAAGCAGATTCTCCAATTCCAGTAATGCCTTAAACTGACTGCAGCCTTGGTTGACAACTTGAGGATCTCTTCTGAGAGAACCAGAGCCAAATCATACAGCTAAGTAAGCCACGCTCAGATTCTTAACCAGAAGGAACGGTGAGAGATAGTAAATGCTACACAGAAACAGATAACTAATGTAGCAACTAACTTTTGTAAAACTGTAAATAAAAAGATTTAATGGAATATTTAACTTTTGAAAAGTTATGTATTTATATCTGTAGTATTGTTCCGATCCAGGACTCAAACAACAATTTTCTCTTGGACCCAGGCAAGCTGTCTCATGCCACTATATATCTACATAAATTAACTGTAAGCATAGTCACCATTTGGAAAATACTTCACTCTGTTTTGCCACTTAATATTGTGAAGGAAACCAGACTCTGTCAGCAAGATTAGTATAAATTCCACTGAATAAGTAATATGTATATAAAGAGTAGAAGATTAAGTCTACTCTATAACTTTCATGATTAACATGTTTCTAAAGCAAGCTTGAACTTCCCCAGAGAGTAAAGGACCTAAAGGTTATTAAGTCAAGGTATTTCTAAAAGAGATTTTGATTATCTAAGTTAAGTACAAGGTCTCCAGTGCTAGTATAAATATTAATAGAGGAAGTGAAAGACAGGAGTTGCTATTGTTTTCTGGGTATTTTAAGGAATACTATCCTCAGCCAATCATTATAAGACCATTTTACCTTGCAAAAGGAAACTAGAATAGAAAATTTGGGGCAGACCATGACCTTTCTGACCGTTCTTTCCCATTAACTTCATTGCTTCTTTAATATCGATATTCTTCCAAATCCTTTTGCCAATACATATGTTGGCTGAGCCACTATCATGGCTTTAATTATATTACTCCTCAATTTCCATTTCTGACTACAACTGTAATACTTTTTCATACAGATCAATCATTTCCAATTAAATACTTCAGATCTCTACAAATATATATGGCAAACATCTCAAATATTAATATACTCACATTAACATGAATTAATTACCCTCATCACCAACCAGCTATCACTCTTTCAATATCATTCTTTGGTTTATTGTGTCATCAACTACCTAATCACCCACAGTACAAATATTAGAATTATTATCAGTTCCGTCGAGGCACCTAATCTTCTGATTCATGCTTTTACTTTTAACATGTTTATGTCTTTATGTTTAAAATTGGTTTCTTATAGATAGCACAGAGTTGAATATTGCTTTTTACAATCTGACAATTTCTGCCTTTAATTGGGGTGTTTACACCATTTATATTTAACGCAACTATTAATATGGTTAGTTTAAATCCTACATCTATTTGCCCTACCTATTCTCTGTTCCCTTTTTAACAAAGTACAAAAGCAAATTAAAACAAAAAGGATAGACTTTATAACACATGATGCTGGAACAACTGAATATCCACTGGCAAAAGAAAAGACCTAAATCTCAAACTTTGTACAAAAATAAACTGAAAGTGGATCATGGACTTAAATATAAAAAGAGATGCTATAAAACATTTTTTAAAAAGCATAGTGAGAGAGAGCAAGATGGCGGCATGAGAGGAGAACCCAGACACCTACCTGGGAAGGGACTTATGAACAAAAAGGAACCCACAGGGGAAACCCTGAGAAGCACCCTCAACTGAGAGAACCACACAACGCAGAACAACACACAAAGGTTAGAGGAAAAAGGGGAGAGCGGGAGAGGGAGGGAGAAGGAGCAGTTCGGGGAC
>PVKE010019516.1:0-28401 GCA_004027555.1 Craseonycteris thonglongyai | reverse complement strand
AGAGAGAGATACAGAGACAGAGAGAGAACTGAACTGGGGGAGCTCCCCAGCTCAGCACACGGTCCACACATGCCGGGGCCGGGGCCGGGACTCGATCCTCGGTCCCCGGCGCTACAAAGCAAGCGCTCAACCTACTGAGCCATCCCGGCTTCCCCTTTTTATTTTTATTTTTAAAGATTTATTTTTATTGTTTTTGACAGAGAGAGAGAGGGAGACAGAGAGAGATACAGAGACAGAGAGAAGGGGGAGAGCCCAGAACAGTCTCCATAGTTGCTCATCATTGGTTTTTCCATATAGTTTCATTCCACAGGTGGGCGCAGGGCTGCACAGGGCAGGAACTGGGCCGGGGTCTCACCTGGTGAGAACCAAACTGGGGGATCTCCCTAGTTCAGCAAATGGGTCTACATGGGCCAGGGCCAGGATTCGATCCTCGGTCCTCAGGGCTGCAAAGAGAGCACTTAATCCACTGAGCCATCCCGGCTTCCCCAATGCCACTTTTAGATAGAAGAAATAGAGACACTCTCTGTGAAATTTAGGTGAGGACTGAAGAAGCTGGCTCTGCAGAGGCTAGAGGAGGCATTCCATTCTAAACACAGTGTCCTAAGGGGCCTTCAAGCTGATGTGCTCTTGGAACTGTCAGAAGGCGGTTGTAGCTGGAACTCAGAGGTGGTGGGGAGAGTGAGTGGTATGAGATTGCAGAGGTGGGCAGGTGTCGCATTTCCCTTTGTAGTGTGTGGGAAAAGTGTGAATAAAATTCAAAGTACAATGAGTTGAAGTGTTTTAAGTATGTCTGTGGATGGGGGTATAATGTGCATTTGTTAAGGTCTCTTTATGGAGAGTAGATTACAGGAGGGCAAGGGTGAAGCAAGAATTTGTTACAAGTCAGTAGTGGTGATCTGGGCAGCAGATGGTAAAGATTCAGACTTAGGTATTAATGTGCACATAGAAATGAGAGGATGTATCTGTGATATTATTTGTAGGTGGACCCAAAAAGACTTGGTTGATACATTTGTTGGGCATGAGGAATAGAAAATAAGATCAAATGGGTGGATGTTGTTGCTATTTAGAGAGATGGTATTGAACAAGGAAGTAACAGAATGCTGGAGAGGGCAAGTATAACCAGATTATGGAGTCACATTAAGCTGGAGAATCCTAAGAAGCATCCAAATACAGATGTCAAGTCACACATTGAATATGAGTCTAGAACTCAAGGGTGCCGTCTAAGCTGAATGTATAATTTAAGACTCACCAGTCTATAGACGGTACTGAAGCAAGGGGAGTGGACAGGGTCACCTAGGGAGAGATGGATCGGGTACTCTGCAGAAACCGGATTGACATCTCCCTCTGCCCTGATAAAAGCCTGAATTCTAATCAATTTTATACTCTACCCTCATCTAGCTTATAGATAAATTTCCCTCCGCTGCTCTCAGCCCTCTGGACCCTCAGAGTTCACATGAATAAAACATAGCAATATCTGCAAATGACTTTATGTAGAAAATCAGAAAATGTCTCAGGACGGCCGGTGTGCAGAGTGCTTGGCCATGAATCACAGAGCAATCCTTTACCAGAATGGAGTTCTCCTCACCACTTTAGGGGTTCTGATGGCTGTCACCATCTCTTCTTCTCCTCCAAAACAACACATGGCTTCCAAAGATTGGATTTGTACTCAGTGAGATACAATGACCTTAAATACACAAATTCTTCTCCTGTGGCCAATCTCCTGTTTACTATTTAACAGTAAACACAAGGCATTCCATTCTAAACATTCCTCAGTGGAGAAAGCCTGACACAGAACCTTCCCCTACCTCTAATCCAGATTGGCAAAGACGTAGATACCAGGAGGTGTAAGATAGTCAAAGTGTGACTACACAAAATTTGGCTCACCTGCAACCTCCCTTAAAACTTGGTGAAATTAGATAGACTGAGAACTTCTTGAGGTAGATTTTGCCTTTTCATGCTTTTGTTCTTGTTTCCTAACGTGAGGCCTACCAGGTGGTGCAACCCAGTCTAAATGGCTGGTGCATTAGGCTGCTCTGACATCTCCTCCCACCATGCTCCTCATTGCTCTTTAATCCCCACTCCACAGCCTTCTTTCAATTTCACAGACACACCAAGCTCACTCCAACCCCAGGGCCTTTGCACTTGCATTTCCCTCTGCCTGGAGCACCCCCACCCCACCCCACCCCCTCCGCCCTGTGACTTTATGTGTCTGGCTTCTTCTGGAATTCAGGTCTCTGCTCAAATGTCGTCTTCCCCTAGAGGCCATCTATGACCACCCAGTCCAGGGGAAGCTCTCTTCATTCCTATCACCACTTTATTATTCATGGCCGGTATTGCTTCCTCGAATTACTTATTTGATTTTTTTTTTTTTTTTAATTTTACCATCTCCCTCCACTCAAACAGAAGCTCCTTGAGGGTAAGGCCCTTAGCTGTCTTATCCTCTTGTATCCCCAGGACTAAGACGGTACCTGGCCCATAGAAGGCATTTACTCAAATAAAAATTGGTTTAATGAATAGAGGTGGCATCAGAACTTTTGATTATATGTCAACTGCTCTGCATGAAGCTTCACACTTACCTCATTATATCCTCATCAGAAACCCTCATGAGGGGGGTGGTTATTATTTTCTCAGCATCATACAGCTGAGCTGTTCCCGAAGCCAGAAATCAAAGCCAGGCCTGCCTGTTATCCAAACCCTTTTTCTTTAATACCACTCTGCTTTGCAGTACTTTGAGAAAATGAATGAAAATTATGATAACATGGTAGGATTTTATTTAATCTTAAGCTCCTTTCCACCTGGCTGAAGGCATAGTCAGTATAATGCCATTCATTTGTTCCTTTATTCATTTCTTTATTCAAGCAATATGTCCTCAGCATCTTTTCTGCTCAATGCACTGCACTGGCTGATAGGGACTCCCAGACAAAAGAGCTCAAAATTAGTGTTCAGCATTCTTTTTTCAACTATTTTAACAAATAAGTAATAAGCACCTACTATGTGCCAGTCTTTGGTTTAGTATCTGGTATAATACGTCTCTCTCCTTCCAAATTCCTGTACCTGCCATTCCTTAAATCCTCACTCTAATTGCCCATCAACCTATTTTTCTTGGTTCTACTTCTCTGTTGCAAAAAGATTTCCTCCATATAGTAAAAGATACTACCACAGTTGGCTTCAAGATTACATCATCCCAGACTAGTAACGAGAGATCAAAAAGAGCCTCTATGTCTTCCTGTTTCCTAAATTGTAAATCCCAGAGAAGATTTTGATTGGCTTAGGTTAAGGTTGCGTGACTTCCTTTGAACCAATTACTGTGGCCAGAGAAACATAGTATTCAGAAAAGCCAGGCCTGGATCACCTGCCTCCCTTGTGGCCAGCAACACCATCAGAATCACACAATTAGAACAGAAAGGAAGCAGTTATCCAGAGGAAGGGGTGATGCAGAACAGATGCAACAATAGACATCCGCCATCCTGCTCAAATTAACAATGATTCATCAACTGCCTACCAGGCAGGCCCTTTAGAAGGGATATTGTCTACCAGGTTCACGACTGTTTTCCCCATGCTGAAGACTGTTCCTAGCATATATTAACTCCTCAGAAAACTCTATTATATTCATGGGGTGAATTAAAAAAATGACATTTTACTACCGTATTTTCCGGCGTATAAGACGACTGGGCATATAAGACGACCCCCTAATTTTACAGTTAAAACATAGGTTTAGGCCTATATTCGCTGTATAAGACTATCCCCCACTTCCGAGGCTGTAGTCTTATACAGCGAATATAGGCCGAAACCTATGTTTTAACTGTAAAATTAGGGGGTCGTCTTATACGCCCGGTCGTCTTATATGCCGGAAAATACGGTATCTGAAAAAGCCATGATTTGCAATATAACATACTTTACAATGAATAAATACTACTGTTATGGCACACTACTGTTGAGGACTGAAGATTAGGAATACTAATACTTATGCTACATAACTTACCTGATGATTAAATGCTATTAGATTGTGAAAGGGCTTTGGAAAGTATTAAACAACATACAAATACAAGGCATTTTGTTGTTAATAGTCAGCTAGGAAATGAATGCTCAGCAGAATTGTCTAAAGAGTGTCTTAAAGGGGAATGGCAAAAACCAGAGCTCTGCAAAGAAAGTTTCAAATGGCAAGAAATACTTAGGCAGCAAAAGACAATTTTATAAAATGATGAGTTTCAGAAGAATGAATCAGCAATGAATGTCAGTGCAAAACATTATTTAGGAAGTCTGGACATATTTCTGATTAAAGACATTTTCAATGACTCCCACATAAATAATAAAATCCCAGGCACAAATCTAGTCCCTTAATTCTCTCAGCTAACCAGGATGAGAGGACCAGAGCCCACAACTCCTATCATGTGCCCTTGGCTGCTTTTAAGGCATGGCCTATGTATGTTCAGGGGTGTGTTCAGTGCTCTAGGTCTAATCATGTTAGGCTAGGTGTCACCCTCCTAGAAGAAGACAAATGGAACAAACCCAGACTCTTGTCCATACTGAATCAGACCAATGCCATTAAACATGTGAATGAGTCAAGGCACAGATAACTGCTGTCATGGAGACCAAGTACAACTAGCTTAGAAGAGCAAGGTTGTGTTTCCCTCGTGGTCCAAGCATGCGAGTGCAGTCTAGGGGATGTAGGCCGCGTCACAAGCTCATTCTGAGTCACAGGCTGGCCAGTTGGCTCTGCCATCCTCAACATGTGGCTTCCAGCTCTGGTTCCAAGGGCACCGCTATACAATTTTCCAGCCAACAGGAAGGGGGTGGGAGAAAGAGTCCTGGCAAGTAGTTGTATATTTATGAAGATGAACCAGAATTTGCATATATCACTTCCATTCATACTCCATTGGCCCTAACTTCGTCACATGGTCTCGGGTAATCCCAAGGGAGACTGCGCACTGAAGTATCTAGTTAGACAGCCATGTACACAGATGAGACTTGGGGCAAGGGAGGGGCATTATTTCTATGGTAAAAGGACTATGGTACTGGGGGCAAACTAGCAGCCTCACCTATATCATTCATGGATTGAGTTTATGCCGTGTTTGCGGCTTTCAACGGCAGATAAGACAGTGGCCGGCATTCCAGATAGAAAGTGACACCCTCACATCCAGCAAGAACTCTCACACAAGGTGGAGTGTGACAAGGAGTAAATATAAACCCAGTGTTAAGAAAGCTTAAGGAAGGGGGAATCATGTCCCTCCTTTGAAATGGGACTTTAAGTTTGGGTAAGACTAGTGCAGGCAGGATATTGAAGATAGAAAAAAAGACCAGGGATGGGGAAGCCAGGATGGCTCAGTGGGTTAAGCGCTCACTTTGCAGCCCCGGGGACCAAGGATCAAACCCCGGCCCCTGTCCATGTGGACCCATATGCTGAACTGGGGAATGCCCCCAGTTCGGTTCTCACTGGGGCGAGACCCCGGCCCAGTTCCTGCCCTGTGCAGCCCCGTGCCCACCTGTGGAATGAAACTATGTGGAAAAACCAATGATGTGCAACTATGGAGACTGTTCTGGGCCCTCCCCCTTCTCTGTCTCTGTCTCTGTGTGTAGATAGATAGATAGATAGATAGATAGATAGATAGATAGATAGATAGATAGATAGATAGATAGATCTGTCAAAAACAATAAAAATAAATCTTTAAGAAAAAAAGACCAGGGAGAGGGAGAGAAGGGCCTCTACTCAGTGTGAAGGAAAGAGCTTACATCCCAGCTGGAGACATTGCCGTAGCGCTGGACTTTTGAGAACCATCCAGCAATGTTCTTCATCCACCCAAATCCACCCCATCCCAAAAAAGACTATAGGAAGGCAGGTAGCTCTCCAAGTCCATTCTCTACTTCCTTATCAGTGACAGTACTAACTTTTAGTTGAACATATGGTCCTCCTTAGTCTTCTTTAGAGTTATATATAATCATGTGATCAAATTTTGACCAATGAGATATTAAATGGAAGCATTTAATGCAACTACTGTAAAGTATTCTTAAAGAAATAGCTTTTCTTCATGTTTCCTCCATCCTGCTGCCTGGAATTCAGATGTAATAGATGGAGCTCTGGTAGCCATATTGGACCAGAAGAATGAGGGCCAAACCTGCAAATGATAGAGCAGAAAGTTGGAATCCGCCTGATTCCCTGATGACACTATCGAACCACCTTAGTGGAAAGCCCTGGACTGCCTACTTCCAGACTTGTTTAAAGAAAAAAGTAATTCGATGTTACCTATTTAAGCCACATCAGTGAACTGGGGTGTTCTGCTGCATTCACTAACACGAAGTCTTACCTGTGCTAACAGGCAGCTTTCAAGACCCACCTGGCGTTCTGTCAGACATAATGGATATTATTAATGGATAATAATATTAATGGATATTTTCTATTGCTACCATAACACATCGCCACAGGCTTAGAGGCCTAAAGCAACACAACTTGATTCTTAAGTCAGAAGTACAACGTGGGTCTCACTAAAATCAAGCTGTCGGTAGAGCTGTGTTCCTTTCTGGAGGCTCAAGGGGAAAACCTGTCTCCTTTCTCATTCAGGTTATAGGACTAAGAGCCCTACTTCTTTGTTAGCTTTCAGCTGAGGTCGAGTCTCTGCTTCTAGAGGCTGCCCATACTTCTTGGCTCATGGTCCCCTTCCACCATCTTCAAACTAACAACAGTGGATCAAATCCTTCTCACACTTCCAATCTCTCCTACCTCTTCTTCCATCATTGCATATCTCTGATCAATCCTCTGCCTTCCTCCACCATCCTCAAGCACCCATGTGATTACATTGGACCCACCCAGATGACCCAGGTTACTCTCCCTATCTTAAGATCTGTAACCTAAATTCCATCTGCAAAGTTCCTTTTGCTATGTAATGCGACACTCTTACACGTTCTAAGGAATAGGGCATGGACATTGCTCTGTCAGCACCCTCATTCTCTTGTCTATTTAAGATTTTGGTTTAACTGTCCTCCTCATTTATAGGTATAATGACCCAAGGGGCAATTTTTCCTAGTCCTTTATAGCCTTGGCACAGTCAGGAATCCTGCCTTGTAATTCTCAGGAATAATCCAGTGACTTCTTCCAAATTCCAAAAAGTATGGGGGTGGTTGAGGGGCCAGTTTGCAGGCCAAACTTGATGAATGGTAGGAGTTCTCTCAAGTAGGTATTAAGACTAAGGTTAAGACTAGATTCTGTCTCCAACTTTCCTCAAAGCCAGAACCTGAAAGAGCTGGAGCGATGCTAAAAAAAGTGCTTAGGTCTGTTGAATGGGTTACAAAGGGCAAGTTTATTACAGAATCTTTCAGCTTAGCTTTGACGAAAAGATTGGAAAATGAGTGTATCATGCCTCATGCCCAATCACAGTAATTTTAGAAAGAAGAGAAATGAGGAAATGAATGCCCTTCAAAGAAAATAAGATGAGATATCATGCAAATTATCTAGATGGAGCTGAAAAAGGTCACCCATTTGTTGATATTCTTCTTCAAGACCCATTATGGCTTGATCGTTATACTCTCCCCCTATGCCCTTCGGTGGAGGGAGGCCCTTCAATGTGCGGTCATTGGGATATAAGCTCTTGTCTGTCCTGTTTTCTTTACCCCCAGCTATCAGAGTATTGTTTTGCATAGAGTACTAGCAAATATACATATATTTCCATTAATGAATAAATAAATGAATGTGTTATTGATTGATCAGATGTGTGAGTAGAGGGCACTCACAGCCTTCTTTAGTCTTTTCCCCATGGGGCAGTGAGGTCTCATGGTTAAAAGCTTACGCTCTGATGTCACACATAAGTTTGGAGCCCACCTCTGCCATTTGCCCCAATGTGTTTTCTGGGAACTTCCTTGAGTCTGTTTCCTATCTGTAACTTGGAACCGATAATTACTACTACTTGGTGTTGTGAGGTTTGAGATAATAGATAAAAGTGCTTAGTACAGTTCCCATTAGTCAATGAGTATTAGCTCTTAATGTTAGTCCAAACCCTTTGCTTGTGCCAAAGTGGTTTCCCCTTGGTCAAACTTAATTTCCAGACTGCATGCCCTTGTTTGTCTCAGTCACCCTGTCCTTTCAGCATTTTATGTACATGTGTGGGTGTGTGCACACAATAATGCACATACCCAAACATTATTGGTGTCAAAAACAATTTAAATACTATTTCTCCATAAATCCGACTATTGTTGCCAGTCAATGACTAGTCAGGAAGTCATCCCTTCACCTTTAGAATTCGTGGATGCTGAGGAAGTCACTCTTGCATTTATCACATAGCAATACCTACATAGTGTTTGGCATATAATGTGGAAACCTAACACATTTTGGATGGCTGGACAGATTAATATATAGAAAACTGACATATTCTCTGGCAGCTCCATGGGATTTTATAAGTAAATGTATACCCTCTGTTCAACTCAGTGATTTACCCATCCACAGTAAGGGCTCACTAAATATTGTTTGGATGGGAATAAAAATCAGAAAATCAAGACCAGTGCCCACCTGGACCCATTCTTCTTTGTGCTGAAAGGAGTCATTGAGAAGAGAAGCAGGAGTTGACAGCCACTCTCTGGACTCTCTCCCAGGGCCTTTTTAGAACAGGAAAGTTAATTATGGAACCAGATTAACAGTTTCTTTTTTGATACAGTCGAAGTAAAACCAGCAGGATGCAATTTAGCTCTTCCCCACTTTCCAAATAGCAGCAAATTTTCATACAAAACAAAGAGACACTTGAATTGCAAATTACTTGGAGAATCAGCTAGCAACCCCAACGGAAGAATATTTCTGCTACTTTCAAAACCCGGCTGTTGCCTTTTCAGATTTAACCATGTAGTGGGACATTCACAAAGGCTGGGGCAGCTTGCTGTTTCAACTCTGGGCCAAGTGGGGAGGAGGGGTGATTCATTAAGGTTTACTGGAATGCTATAGCCTGGTGTTTTTGCACAGAACATTTTTCTGTTCTCCAGATTGTCTCTAACTCTCAGATCACGGGTTGTCTGCACTCACAGAATTAGTGCTGGTGGATTCCTGGAGGTCATCTCTTTCGTGGGTGGCAAGATCAAATGCCTGTGCAGGCAGGCAGGGATGTAAATGCATAAACAAGTGTTCAGGGTATGTGTTTATATCCACTGGGAAGTGGGTGAGGACTGGGGTGAGCTCAGAATCCCCATAGATCCATCGTTGTCATGTGAAAATGCTGGCCCAGGATCAGCTGTTGCTAGATAGTTCTGACAGGTCTATAATCTGAATTCTTATTTGAAATACTCTTTTCTTAGCTGTAGGTATATAATCAATAAGCTTTTAAAAACTATCATGTTTTGGCTGAATATGGCTTATGGGCCACCAGTTCACAACATCTGGTCTTGCTCAACTTTCTCCCTTGATAGGAGGGGGAAACAGAGGCAGAGAGAAGGAAATCATTTACAGAAGGTTACAGAGTTAAATAGTCTTCTAACTTCTCATTCACTTCCTGGCAAATTTTATACTCCATAGCCTTGCTCAAGCCCCTACCCCCTGTAGGACACACGTAAGGACAGACAGCTTTATTTCTTCCACCAGAGCAGTTAGAAAACTTTTTTTTTTTTTTTTTTTTTTTGCTGATTTAAGTAAGTAACTCCTATATTTTGCAGAGGATCTAGAAGATAGAGTAAGGACAAGGAAACATAAAACAAAATCACACAGTGATGCCACTGTAATTTTATTTCTGGAAGGACAGGAGGCCGTGGTGGGGACCTGGCTGGAAACAGGATTCTCCCAAACACAGCCACTAGAGGGCGAGGTGGTATCTGAGCTGGATTAGCCCCAAATAGGTCATAGCAAAGGCGGGATGGGGGTTGGAAGTGCGCATGCGCACAGCGCGCAGGCAGGTGGCAGGAATGAGTCAAGGTGGCCAGATGGGGAATGTGGTAAAGAAAGCAAATGCATCTAAAGGACTCAGACACCACGTGAATTTGGACCTTGTCACCGTGTAGGAATGCACACGGTATTGGCAGACCTTTAAATGTATTCTTTCAAGTGAAGCTTGAAATCTAAGTTTTTATGTAAAAATTTTCAGGGTAATTTACATTTTTTTTAATGTGAGTCAAACAAAACACAAAGGTGCAGGATTTGGGTTGCAGAAATCCTCTTTGTGACCTCTGCTTAGTGACACACTACAGATGGTCTGCACACAGCAGGTCAGTCAGTGGGATGGAGAGATGTTTGTGACCAGTCCTGTCCCAGGCCAGCAGACAGGGCTGACACGGAGGTGACGGGGACACGAAGACAGGACTGAGGAAGCAGAGAGCATCCAGAGACTTGGGGCAACCGTCTTCCCAGGAGACAAGCTTCAGCACAATCCTTGCAGGAGAAGATCTGTGCAAATCCAAAGCACCCACTGTGGCCTTTCATGGTGTGTGTTTGGGGCGGGGGTGCATGCATGCATGAGCGCATGCGCCTAGAGCAATCTAAAATAATATAGATGATCTATTATCTCCCTTGGCAACCCTGTGGAAGGCTCCTCCATTTTCTTCAAAACGGGAATGTTAAAGTCAGTGAGCAGAACAATGGTGTGTCACTTCTTTCCATTTTACTGTGATGGATTACTGGATGAGTAAGCTGCACACGGCGGTGGCAGGAGCCCTTGCATAAAGGTTACTTCTACCCTAACCCTTCTCTGAGCCCCCATTTCAAATTTTGTAACATGAGAATTATGATGTCTGCCCTCCCTCCTTGTATTAGTGAGGATTTGTGATTGAAAAAGACAGAAAAACCAACTGGCTTAAGCGAAAAAGGGTGGTTTACACAACTGGGAAGGTTCACGCATTTCAATCAGAGCCAGACCCGAGTGACCAGATAATATCAGAGCTTGGTGCTTGTCACTCAAACTACAGTCATGATTCCCCACAGCTGCCAGCGGCTCCCAGTGGGCACCCACAGCAATTCTGAGTGCAACAGAAGCAGGTCGCCTTGTCCCTAACATTTTCAAAGTTTCAGGACTGCCTTTCATTGGACAGAATCAGATCCTATGCCCTTCCCTGTACCCATTAAGAAGCAAAGAAGATGACATGCACTGAATGGGTGGGCCAGTACCCATGTCATAGTGCAAAAAGGCAATGAGCTAGTAGAGTCTATGGGAACGCGATGCACATTGTGGGGGGTAGCAGATCAAGGACTGGGCCCTGCTAGGAATAAATCGTTCCTGTTGAAACAACCTCCTGGAAGAAGGTCCAACCAAATCTATGGAGTTTGTTAAAAGTTGTAGCCATCCAGATGGAGAGAAAAGGGCAAAATACTTGATTAATGCCTGATGCCCAAATGAGATTGTACATTGTGTATTTATGTTTTCTCTTGTGTCTTGCAGGCTTGCTTTAATAGGAGAATCAGGACTGGTAACGTTTGTTTCAATGACAGCAACCGTGTGAACAGTGAGTAGCTTTTGCTATTATTCAATGGTTATGAGATGGACTGTCTTTGGTGCCAAGATGAGCTTTATATCAGCTGGCCTCCCTGGTAAATCAGATGCCAAGTATATGACTTACCTTTTACCTTTTCTTCCTGTCTGTCTGTCTGCCTGCCTGCATATCTATCTATCTATCTATCTATCTATCTATCTATCTATCTATCTATCTATCTACCTACCTACCTACCTACCTACCTACCTACCTACCTACCTGTCTACCTACGTATGTACTCATTCCTCAGAGCAATGCAGGAACTATTAAGGTACAGACCACTTAAGATGTGTTCTTGGCTGCAAGTATCAGAAAATACAAACTCAAGGTGGCCTAAATAATAAGAAACAGTTATTAGCTGTCATAACAAAAAGTCCAGACTAAGAAAAGGTCCATAGTTGGTTAATCAAGTACCGTAGCTCAAAAATGTCACCAAAATCTGGGCTCTAACATCTTCGGGGGGCTGTCTCTTTGGCCAGAACTGTGTCACATTCCCTTGCTTAAATCTATCCCTGGCAAAGCAGATGGGACCAATCATTTGCCCCTTCCTGGGGCTAGGGATGGGACATACATCCCCTGAAGCACAGGTTCACATAGACAGTGAATATCTGCACAAAATTAAAGTCTTATTTAAAAAGAAGGGGAGGATGAATGATTATCACAAAGACAGTCCACATTATCTGCTCTAAGGTGATACTATGGAAATCTCAGTTTGCACAAGTACCTAAGTTCGAAGGCATCCTGTACTCCATCACTGCAAAAAAATAGCAGGCACTCAACCATGGCTAGCCTCCCCACAAATCATGCATAAAATTGAAGAAATGTTTAGAAATACTTTTGACGCAATACAAATCCCAAGGCATTACCATTATACCATATGCAGACTGTTTCTCCAATTTGCATAATTATAAACTCCTCCTCAAAGAGTAAACATCGCTGCCAACTTTAAAAAAAAAACAAGCTACAAAGCAGTATTAAATATGGACTGCTAATTTGACTTTTTAATTTGCCTGGGATCTTCACAAAGACGTGTACAACTCTATAGATACTGAGTGTTTAATAAAACCTTCCACCTGGCTGAAAAGAAATCAACAAGAATAGAAACGCTAAAACCCAATTTTTTTCAGCTAAAGGCTTCAAGTTGATACCTGACAATTACCAGTAGGAGTTCATTGTATTCAAATAACTCTCAAATTCATTATTCACTGTGCCTTCACTACCACCATTCAGTATAGGCAGTTGCTTTGTGCAGCCAGGGGAAGATAACACATCCTCAGATGTCTCCATTCAGTTTTAAGAGTCACTTGTGAGCTCTGTGTGGGCTCATGTTTGATTATTTATAGGAAGCGATTAAAGAGGTGCAGAAAGACTTTCTTGCCTCCAAATCTCTCTCTTATTCATCTACTTAAAATATCCACACCATTCCCTCACTTGGGCCTCAGAGGTCTCAAGTTCAGTACAAATATGCTACCTGGCCAAGGTGAACCATTTTTATTGACCTCAATTTGAGTTCATCATTAGCCCCATTGATTAACTGATCATATGCATAGAAAGAAGTCCTCCTGGAGCTATATTACAGATTATATATGTACTTAATCTCTATATGTATCATGTATCTATCTATACAAGGGGTGTTAGGAAAAACAAAATTCAGCCATTGTCAATATAACGAGAATGGTTACATGGCTGGATACTTTCTGGACAGTCCTCGTATATATAAAACAGAGATAAAGATTATGTATAAGCACACAACACACATCTATACAAGGTTACATAAGTGAATTCCTTATAATATTAGCTATTCTATAACATGCTTTATAAATGCAACAGTGCATTATAGATACTTTTCCATCGCTGTATATGTGTGCTTATGTACACATCATTTTCACCATTGATTAATATTACATCTCAGGGATGAATGGTAATTTATTTACTCAACCCCCTGTTAAAGGACATGTCATTGCTCATTTCTAGTTTTATCTGTCTCCACACTTCTAGTAATCTCTTTAGTCAAGTTCCTGGAAGGGAGATGGTGGGATCAGTGAGAGGTTAGCCAGCTGGGTAAAGGTCAAGAACTAGAATGGACAGTGCCCTCAGGCTACCAGCACACCCTCTGGGACTTCTGGATAAGCCTGTGAACCTTGACTTCCCACAGAAGGGAGAAGTTAAAAGAGGAGAGGAAGAAAGCCGGAGGAAGTGTACCCAAGGCAAACTTCTGCTAGTGGCCTCACAGAACAGTACAAGAATTGCTGTTATTGCAGGTAAACATATTTATTTTTGTGTTGACTTGACCACAAGGTCTGTCTGCCCTTTGATATGCTGTAAACAGCCTTTGGATAGGAGCCAGGCCTGGTTTTCTGTTGCTCACTAATGTGTAACTCCTTCCCCACCTTTTCACGGAGCACCGTTTTTCTCTGTTGTACACTCTGCCCCACAGCAGTGGAAGGGGAGCGCCATGCACCTCCAGATGCATACACTATTTTAGGGCAGAAGATGCTTCTTTCTCAGGATGTACTGTACATGGAGCAAGGTATTGTCAATGGCCACCTCTGTCAGTCAAGAATGTATCTTTAATGTAATCCACTCGCCTTAGGGTCAACTTACCTTTTATGCCCAGCATTTGATTTATTTTTGCCTTTTACTTCTTTTTCGAAACAAGATGAGGTTCTTTGAGATGATGGAAATCGCAGAAGGGACAGACGTAGAGATGTGACTCTATACTAAATTCTATCCTTTGCAAAAAGGTTGGGTTTGGTAATGTTGTGCCCATTTGATTTGCTCCAGAACACACGGGAAAGCTGAGATTTCTTTTCTCTTTCCGTAAATGACATTTACCCTCCTTTGCTCCTTCTAAAAATGTTTCCTGCCCTATCATTCCGGATGCAGTAGGACTTAAACGGACTATCTCCTCTCTTCAGCTCTATTGAGTTGAGTCTTCAAGGACCCCTGCATCCAGGGGGAAGCACCATTGGGTCAGCCCAGGGTGCTGGCTCCCTACTGCCTATGGAAATGGAGCTTGGCCTGGTTGGGTGCAGACAGGCACAGCCTAAGCCGGTATGGGCAGGCGCAGAGCCCGGGAGCCCGGCTGGTGAACACAGCCCCAGCCTGCTGGCTGCTGCCACGCTGCCTCCCACCACAGAGAAGGGCCACATTCAGAGGAGTCGAGCAAACTTAGTTCCACCTCGCTGCTTCCAAAGACTCATCCGAATCTCCACAGGTGCCTGGTGGGTCCAGGCAGCCAGCGATGCTGGCGATAAGTAGAATGCTGCCGGGGTGATGTGCCCCATGCACCAGCTGTGGTCATGGCTCCCAGTTACCAAGCCAGCAGCCAGCGAAGGAGGGTCAGCACCCTCCTAAGGCACCGTGTGTCAAAACAAGGCAGAGAAGAGAGGCTTCCCGCAGAAGGCAAAGAGCCTTGCCCTTTACACACAAAAGCCACACACAGCTGGAGCCGGAGTTCAGGTCTGAGTTACTTACAACAAAGAGCAGCCAGCCAAGTATTCTTGTTCCCAGCTTGGAATGAAGAAATCTAAAGCATTAAGTTCTTCGTGAATCCACTCCCCAGCTGCTTCCCAAGGGGCCCGATCACCACAGGGAAGCATAAAGCAGAGCCGGGAATGTGCCCAGCAGGCCAAGCATAGTACGTGGAGCAAGCTATTGCCAAGGAATCACCCTCCCGAGAGCTTGCTGATCGGGGGTCTCCTTTGAGCCTCACAGCACCAAAGGAGGGGACACGGGGTGTTTTTCCTCATTGTCCGCATGTACAAACTGACTGTGCAGACAGGATATGAGATCTGCCTGAAGTCGCATAGCAATTTGAGGAAGAAATGGAACCAGAACTCTGCTTCTTCTGCTCACAGTGTACCCTTGGACTTGGGCGGCATCTCCAGGGAGATGTGAGAATGCACACAGGATGCTCTGTGTAGCCTATACAACGTGGGAAGCCTTCCATCCAAATTAGCTGGCATTAAGGTGCCCAGACCTCTAGTCGCTCTTCCCATGGGGCCAAAAATGAAGACCAATGTCGTTCGCTTTGAGTGTTCACCTCCTAGGGGCGAGGCTTCTGATGAATCACAGTGGCAGAGAGCAGCATCCTGTGAGCCCCTAGGGGAGTATGGCATGTGACTTCCCAACTGCAGAGGTAAACCCTAGCTCAAGAGCCTGTGTGTGAAGCAACAGAAGAGAAAAGGTTCTATCTGTGATCATTCCACAAAAGCTTACATGAGTCTTTACAATGGCAATGGCCCAAAAGCCTTCAGACCCAGTGAATGGGTCCTTTGAAAAGTGACTTTTGTCGTTGCTGATGGATAACACCATGTTTTTGCCAACATAGATTCAGCAATTACACATCAAAGGAGCTGGGAAGTCTGCTGCATGGGATGGAGAGGTCTGGAACAGAAATTGCCAGAACAGAGGCAGGTGTTTTCTCACACCCTGAAACTCTCTCACCCCGGGCACATCAGTCACTACACTGCTGAAGAATGAAGTGCAGCCAGGTGGTCAAGAGTCAGGTACTGTGTGATTCAAGGCCAAGGCCGACCACTTGCAAGCTGTGTGACTCTGGAAAAATATTAAAACTCCCCTGAGTCCGCCATTCGTCAACCATTCAATGGAACCACCAAGGTACTTGAGAAGTGACACCTAAAATATTTAGCTGAATATCTCGTTGTGACAGTATTGTTCTAACAGAGCTGGAAATGCCTCAGAAAGCCCCTCGCCCAGAGGTTCCCAAATCTGGCACACGAGGTCCTTTCTCACAACGCGAACAGCTGAGCCACAGACATTTCTGTCCCACGCAGAAATGAGGATAAAGCCAGGCTCCACGGGTGATTCTGAAGCAGGCAGATTAGTGTCAGGCCTTACTTCACCCTAAAAAGGTGAAGAAACCTGAGAGTCATCAGCAGATTTCTGCCTAAGGACTTGCTCTGTGATTTGGTTAGAACCACACACCGGGGGAAAATGTGGGAATCTGTCTGAGTGTTAAAGCATTGTCAACTTGCCTCAGGAGGGGCAGCTCGTTAGGACACAAGGCCACAGCCTAGCCATCACAGCTCCACCCTGCAGCATCATGGCCAGGTGGCTTCCTGTATGACAGGCCCTATGCCCGTCTGAAGAGCAAACGTGTCACACAATCCCACACGGGATGGCCCGTGTTACAGGCACAACCTAGGGACAGTATTGACAAGACCTACATTTCCCTAAGAGCCAACCATGTGCCAAAAAATATGATGAATATTAAGACGGACTTCAGCAGTCCTAGGAGGATACTACTCTTGTTTATGCTTTATTCTTCTCAGTCATCATTATAAGCATGAGGAAAGGCCAACTTGGGGGTGGGGATCACAGCTCTGAGATGATCATACAGGCATATAAAAAAAGATGGAGGATTCTTACCTTTACTAAAGGAAGCCAAGTTTGTTTTTAATAAATATCATCACTGCTTTCCTTTCAATCACAGAATATTTATTGCCTTCAATATTTCTCTATGCACCAGTTTCCTCAGTTATAAAATAAGGCATCATAATGTGTCTGCTTCCTAAGATTATAAAGGTTAAATAACACAATATGTGACAGGCACTTAGCACAATGAATAGATTGTAATGTTAATGAATGTTAGATATTGTCATAATAACTATGATACTATAGTTTGGTTTCTAGAAGCAGTAAAATTTACTCCAGTCTAAGGGTGGAAAATACAGTGATTCAGCTGAGTGCATTTATGTGTAATAATAATACATTTCTATAATGCAGCTATATTTTAGGGCTTTCGCAAGTGTTGTTTTGTGTGTTTTGTTTTGTTCTGAGGATAGGTTTAACATAAGTGATAATGCTGAACAGCTGTCATTTCTTGCACATTTACCAGCTATAGACCCTGCACACACTTCTGGGGGCATTGTGGCATAATGGAAGGTATATAGTGCCAGAAATGAGGCCAAAGCCAGGATTCAGTCATAGCTCTGTCTTCTTGGATGAAGTCATAATCACTCAGTAACTTTAGGCATGGTGACCGAAAGGATAGACAATAGATTAGAATAAAAGACAGATAACATTCCACAACATAAGTGTGTACCTAGTATATGGTATTACAATATGTGGTGAGAATGTGAATAAAGACCCTACAGCAGTACTTTTTTTCCTAAGACTGCATCCATTCCAGTACCACCTTCATGATTTTTGCCATAAATGCATACCACTTATTCATACTACCTACATACCATATATTCCTTTAAATTAACTTTTTTATATCCATGAGATCATGGTTTTGATATACTTATTTTGCTTTTTTATAAATTCATATTCAAATACATGCAAGGCCCTTAAAATAAACATATATTGCACTAAATTAACCATGGATAACACTAGAGATAAAAATTACACATGTTGAGAAATACCACAGTAAGGATATGAAAAACCCCATTCTAAGTGCAAGATAGAGCTCCTTGAGGTCCCTGGGGGAATTAATTGAGAGCTACCCAGATTCTGAACAATTTAATGTTGTTATTTGAGAGACTCCCTTTGAATTGAATTCATCTGATGTTCAAAGTAAGCCCAAGGAATGAAAAAAAAATAATGTATCCAGTGAAAACAAAATATGCCAAAGCCAGAACTTCACACTCAGATTTTTCTAATTCCAAGGCCCATGATTTTCATGTCACAGCAAGAAATGGGGGCAGGGGACAGGTGAGGAGGTTCATAGGAGCGGGGGATGGGGGAGTAGAGAAGGGAAGATGGAAACGTATAGGACAAGTGATGGCAGTGAGCATCCAGAGACAGAGAAAGCGAGAGAAACTACATTAGCAAGCATTGCTTCCTATCACTCCTCTTTGTATGTTACTTGTATGATTGACAGCCCTTCAGGTTTCTTTCCTCTGAAGTCTCTGGAACCCCCTCTCAGAATCCACATGGTACAGCTGCACATAAGGGCACAATTGTGAACTGTGCAACATGCTCATAATCAGGGCAGCATGATGCCAGGATCTGAAAATCAAGCTGAGACCCTTAACGCTGAGTCCCTGTCGGTTCTAAAAAAAAAAAAATAGCCACACTAATTGCATTATGGTAACCCACAGAAAATGATGTTGAACAGGAGAAGGAAAGGGTTTCATGGTTTCCTCTGGACTTTCCACCCCTTGCTAAGTGGTTCTCAGGAGGTGAGTTTCCGCAGTCATTTGCTTCTACAACTAGAATTACATTCTGTGCCGTACCCACTTCCTGCCCACACAGCACTGCCGAGCAACTGCTGGGTACCTAGGGAGGGGCACTTTCATTCTCTATTCTAATTAGACCCTGACAGCTGGTCTAGACTGTGGGTGCTTCTTTTCACACCTGCAGGCTAGTGGCTGTAAAGGGATCCAGCCTACCTGGAGATTACTGCCGACAGAGACTGCAGTCATTTAATTTAATAGGGCAGTTGTGGGGCCTTGTCAAACATGCCACAGGTGTGAAATGTGGGCCCCATCTCAATTTGGGGCTCCCAACGCTGTTCCTTACGTAACGCGCACATTCACCTCTCTGGTCAATGTCCATAGCAAATACGGTCAGGGAGCAGAGGAGCTTGGCCGCAGAGCAGTCTTGGAAACCTCTCCAGGGGGAGGAAGTGGAGGTGAGCTGTAGGAAGGATCTGAATTTATGAAGACAGTGTAATTTGCCAAGAAGTGAACTGGTCATCCTCCCTTCTCTGTTACACAAATGTACCATGTATCGCCCCAGCCCCATCTCATGAGCCTCTGTCTGTGTTCCCCTGGGGAGATGAACATCTGTCATCAAGAGGGAGGCACGAGATGGCCAGAGTGACCTCATGAGCACTTGTGTTTCCATGACGTTGGAGACGACCCGTACTTTCCCCCACCTGGAGTGCCAGCTCCTATTTTACAGAGCCTCACCTGTCGCATCTGTTGTGTTTCCCACTGTGTCCCCAACACCTTCCACAGCGTTCCCCATAGCTTACATGCTCAATATGCATTTGCGGAAAAAAAGAATGAATACAAAGCCACCTGAGGTAGTGTTGCCACGGAGACCCATTAACTTCCTGAATGCATCCTTCTGGATGTTCTCCAAGCCCTGGGCCCTTCCTGGGCAACTTACTGGAAAATTCTACCTGTCCATATGTTCACTGGCTATAAAATCTAGGATACTTTGTTTCCTAATCATCTCTTGCACACCTGTGGGATCCCAGCTAGCTTACATTTTAGCTGAGGAGACTGATGGAGTGAAGTGTTTCTGGAGTGCAGATGTTTCTGTCTCTGCAGTAGTAACAAAACACCCACCATGTATTAACACTTTCTGTATATCACCTCATTTAATTTTCATAGAATCCTGTGTTGTGGGCATAATTATCCCCATGTTACAGGTGAGAAAATTGAGGCTTAGAAAGGTCAGGTTTCACCTACTTTGTTGATCTATTCAGTATCTAAATACTCACTGTGACATTTAGCCTACTGTTGACATACACTATTAGAACATTCACATTCACCCCCACCCCACCCTAGGCATGAGTGTGAGTGTACTGTTGGTAATTCTGACTATGGTTAATTTCCTCCTGTTGTTGAGAATAGTGTCTCCCTCTAGCCTGCTACACTGACTTCCATTTGTGCCCTCAATAGCAGGGGTTCTCAACCATGGTGATTTTGCCTCCACAGACATTTGACAATGTCTGTCCACATTTTGGTTGGGGGACTGGGGGAAGTGGGGGTGGACCTTGGATGGAGACTGCTACTCCCACTCTTTGTAGAGGCCAGAGATGCTGCTAAACCATCTACCATGCACAGGTGGGCCCACCACAACAGAACCAGGTCATCCAGCCTAAAGCATCAGTAGTGCTAACACTGCGAAATCTGTTCTGTTGCTCCACAGAGGAAATTGAACTACTTTCTACACTATCCTTTAGATGTCTGGAGAGGGCAATACTGTCACATCTGTCCCCTCTGCTTTATATACACCCTATCCTTACCAGACCAATTCTCCAGTCTCCTGTTATCTACATGTTTTAATATTCCCCTTTTCTAAAAATGGAGGTTTAAAAGACTAAGTGAACCACCCAAGGTCAAATACTGGTGAATGACAAAGCCAGCACTAAATCGAAGGTTACCTAGTTCCTATTTCAACTGTCTTACACTTGTATCATATCTAATCTTTCAATTGTGAATAGTACAATGTCTCTATTCTCACAAAGTTTATACTCCAGTAAACACAAACCCAGTATGTTCCCCACCCTTGTACACATTATCCCATCTCTTGTCACTTGATTTGGTCAGGTCTACTTTGAAAACCAATAAAAAGTTTCTGATAATCAAGCCCTTCAAAGAAAACTTGACAACATCCATGTCAAATAGAAATCTGTGCATATAGGTCAATAGAAGAAAATACAAAGTCTAGAAATGGACTCACATATACAAGGGCTGTCCAGAAAAAAATTCAATCATAATTGCCTCTATTGTTCACATTACATATATGGATACTTTCTGGACAGCCCTCGTATATAGGTCATTGATTTTTAACAAAGGTACTAAGGCAATTCAATTGGAAAGTAATCTTTTCAACAAATGGTGCAAGAACAATTTGATAGTCATGTGCAAAAATAATAAACCTTGAACGTGACTTCACATCATAAACAAAAATTAACTTTAAATTGATCATAAACATAAGTATGAGATCTAAAATTCCAAAACTTCTAGAAAAAACCCTAAGAGAAGATCTTAGTGACCTTGGGCTTGGCAAAAATTTCTTAAATACAACACAAAAGCATAAGCTGTAAAAGGAAAAACGATTCAGATTTCATAAAATAAAAAACTTTGCATTTCAAAGACACTATTACAAAAATAAAACACAAGCCATAGAATGGGAGAAAATTTTGCATGACATATATCCAGCATAGGACTTTGTCTAAAATATGTAAAGGACTCTTAATAAGAGTCCAGTTTTTGGTTTTTTGGTTTTTTTTTAATTAGGGAAAAGATTTTAATACAGTATTTACCAAAGAAAAAAAGAATAAACAGATGGCAAAAACACATGACAATATGCACAACATCTTTAGTCATTCATGAAATGCAAATTAAAACCACAGTGAGATAAAATCCACTGGAATGTTAAAAATTAAAAAGACTGACCACTCCAAGTATTGTCAGGAGTGTGGAGCAGTAACTCTCATACACTTATGGTGGGAATACACAATGCTAAAAAACAAGAAAAAAAAAATTAAACACATACCCACTATTGGATCTAGCCATTCCCTTACTAAGTATTTACCTGAAAGAAAAGAGAAATGTATATTTGCACAGAGATACATAAACAAATGTTCAGAGCAGCTTTATTTGTAATAGCCCAAAACTGGAAACAATCCAAATGTCCATCAACAGGTAAATACATAAATTTTATATCCATACAACAAAGAGGAACAAATTACTGATACACACAAGGTCGATGAATCTCAAAATACTTATACTCAGTAAAAGAAGCCAGATATACACCCCTACCAAAAAAAAGCACACATACTGTATGATTTCATTTATAAAAATTTCTAGACAATGCACATAATCTATAGGTCAGAAAGCAAATCAATGGTTGCCTGGAGGACACAGGTGGGGTGGGACAGGGACTTACAAAGGGGCAAAAGGAAACTTTTGGGATGATGGATATATTCATTATCTTGATTGCAGTGATGATTTTATAAATGTATATGTATGTCCATCTCATCACACTGTACACTTTAAATATATATACTTTTTGTATGAGTACATCAAATATACCTCAATAAAACTGCAGAAAAATGAAATGAAATAAAGAAAAATAAGATGAATCTGTGGCAAAGAGAACAGGTCTGTGTCCTTTGGCTCCCTTTTCCCATTTAAAGAGCTGACACCCAGTGGTAGCATCTGCTTCTGTCCTGTGGCACAAACTGCAGTGGCCGCAAGACTGCCTGCTTCCCTTAGCGCAATCCAGTGACGTCTCCTGACCTCTGTCATCTCTAGGAAGGTTCTGTTGGTGTGGTCACTCAGGGATCTGCCAGTCCACCCTCAAAGAACTGAAAAGGCAGCAATTGCTTAGGAATTGCAAGTTGGTGACATCCATCGCCTCATCTTGGGTAATCTTCATCATTAAGTACGGATCGAGTTACACCAATCGTTTTGGAGTCAAAGGGTCTGAACACATCCTTCACTTCCACGGAACCCCGTAGTACATCATCCTTGAGTTTCATTTCACATCTCTATTTGTACCTGTGATTACATGTTTTTGAAAGCTTATTTGTTTTGACTTTTCAAGGCCTCTTCACTGACCAAGAAACAAAATCCTAAGCCACATAAAGACCACAGTTCATCGAGACAGATTTATTTCCTGGCCACCATCTTGTCGCATATAGGTTAACCATGTGTTTGAGAGCTAGAAATTTACATAGATGGTGTTTGGGAAGATGATGGTGATGTTCATTGATAGGTTTTATTTTGGTCATCTTACCATCAGTTTTCTCTTTATATATAATACAGACAGTTGCTGTAATTTATACTATCCAATGAGAAGCTGCTTACTATAGTACAAATTACCACAAGCTTTAGACTCAAATCTAGACTCAAGGCTGTTTGTATCATTTCCTAGCTGTGTGATGATATTTCTTAACTTTTGTGAACCTCGTTTTTCTCTTCTGTAAAGTAGGATAATTGTTGTAAGGGTTTAATAGGATATTTTCTTTAAAAAACTTGGAACAAGAAGCCATAGTGTAGTCATTTAGATCATGAACTCTAAAGCCAGACAACCTACATTTCAATCCTGGCCTTGCCACTTACTTTGTAACATTTGTGCCACAGTTTCCTCCTCTCTAAAAATGGAGATGATAAAAGCACCTACTTCATAAAGTTGGTATGTGGCTTAAATGAGTTAATATATGTAAAACATTTACAACAGTACCTGGTACAAGGTGAAGACTCAGCAAATGTTAGCTGTCATTTAGCATTATTGCAGTTATTTATTTTGATGGGTGCCTTGTAACAGGTATTGGACAAATGGTGGACATTGTTCATTTAAAACTCTCACGCTCTTTTGGTTTTCAAAACAACTTCTGACCCCTAGAGCCATCGCTGAAGTATTTCCAAGAATACCCAAACATTCTTGAGATCGCAGGAGGAATGACACTCTGTTCCCATGTGTGCATGTGTATATGCGCTGCTCAGCAGAGCAAATAGAATAATAACTAATGTGAGGTTGTAATTATCGTGTGTGTCAGTAATACAGCTTTTTAAATCAAACTTAATTAATTCGGAGTACTAGCTACTTCTTCAGTCCTCCTACCAGCTCAGGATCAGGCATGCTATTTTCTATGTAAACAACAAGGGTGATTCTGAAAAGGGTATTCAGGACAAGCAGGATGCTATCTATGCAAGAGCAATTTCAAGCCTGGGAATTTAGACTTATACCGAGTTTCACCCAAAGCATATATATCCTAGAAGGGGGCACGATATTTCTTCACTGTTTTTTAGATATCTTTGGGCTTTCTCGTCAAGAAATGGTCTAAATGTTTTGAATGGATGACTTTGTCCTAAACAATGCTCTGAATTCCTTCTTAATATAATGGGTCCAGTAATTTATTTGATGATTATGTGAAACAGTACTTTTTTATTTATCCAAATGTATGGTTTTCTCACGTGTTATGTTTACTCACACTAAATCTTACTGCATGTAAATGTAATTCACAAAGCAGAAAATGGGAGGCGCTAAAGGGGTAGGTTGAGAAATGAAGCCAGTGGCTACCCAACCCAACTCAACACACATTCCCGTCCCCTGCAGGCGCCCTAGAAGTATGTCCAAGAGACTCAGGGCACACTTTGAAAACTTCTGCCCTAAAGCACCTTTGTTTACTCGGTTTTCCAAAGAAGCTTCTTCCTCCTCCTATTTGTGTGTTTCATAGGAAGCCCATGTGCCCTTTGAGTTCACTGTCTGTGCTTTTATCTGCTTCAATCAGACTGCCTTTAAGCTGCCTAGTTTCCAAAGTGAAAAATCCTGAATTTTTCAGTAAGTCAAAAAATTATTTTTTCCATGCTACCATCTGTTCTTCTCATCATTGTCATAATTAAGAAAGGAGAGATAGACTGAAATTCTCAAGATTTTTTTTGATCTGAAAAGATACAAGTAAAACTTTGGAATGATGGAAGTCTATGAATTGTCATGGGGCAGGAGAGGAGGAAGATGTGTTCTTCCAGCAAATTCTTTGCTAATGGATTCTCCCTTACAGCCTGCTTGACAACAAAGATCCACACAGAGCATGAGAACTTATTACTGAAGCAAATATAGATCAGAAACCTCCAATGCTCTACATAATCTATAAGGTGGAAATCACGCAACACAGAGTTCTGCACAGCCTCTACTGGTTAATTAATCTGCATTGGCATGGGATTTGAAATCTTCCTGCCAGTACTGATCTAGTCCAACTACCCAATTTCAAATATGAAAAACAGAAGCCCAGAAAGTGGACACTTTGCTCAATATACCACACAGCTCGTTAGTCGTAGATAAATATGCCCTTTTACCAACATAACTCCGGGTGTTTTACACTGAACATGCTAGAACATTTGTTGGACCCTGTTTAAGAATTTCTGTGTTCTTTCTCCCCACATCTATATATAAGAAATCAAGATTGTTACCAACCAATGTCACCCCATTAAATTTAACAATAAAATATAATAATATTAAAAAATAAATAAATAAAGTTCTTTAAAAATGTTACTTGAAAAAAAAAAAAGAAATCAAGAGCTTCTCACAACCCCTTTTCAGTCTTAAAGTCATTTCACTTTGTTCCTTCCCCTGTAGCCTTTCCAAATTGATGTGACTTATGTTATATGTGGAGATAGCATCTTGTAAAGGTCAAGGACACAGGCATTGCCTACCCAGTTAGAACTAGGCTGATGGTCCTGCTTTGCTATTTACATGCTGCATGATCTCCAGCCTGCTGTCTAACCTCTTTGAACTTCGGCTTCCTCGTGCATAGTATTAACACCCCCCTCACAGGGATACTATGTGATTAAATCAAGTCCGATTTGTGAGAGTGCCTAGCACAGGGCCCAGAACGTGGTATGTAAAAGATTTACCCATAAGAGTTTTCCTTTCTTTCCTTCTTTCTTTCCTTTTTCGTCTTTCCTTCTTTCGTCTTTTCCTTTTTCTTCATATTTGGTACCACAAGTTATTAACTCCTTGACCTTGGACAAGGAAATTAACCTTTCTGAGCCACTTTCTTCATTTTAATAATTAGGATCATTAGTACTGACCACACTTGGATGCAGTTAAAAGAAAATGGGGTTAAGGCATCAGCAGTAGCAAACTCAACTCACAACATAGGTATAGGCTTCGGACAGAGAAGCTCCTAGAAGACTAACTACTTACCATAAATGTTTAGCCCCAGGGCTTTTTGCATGAATATTTGTGATAGCCTGTGGGGGTAGAATGCAAAGGAAAAGGCTATGACCTGAAGGCCCAGTTCTCTCTTGAGAGGGAGTCCCTGTATGATGGGTAAGATAGTCATTGGGTTTCAAGTTTGCAGTCCTAGTTTCTCATCAGGCCTATCATGAGCTTGCTTGGTGACCTTTGCTTTGTCATTTAGCCTCTCTGGACTGCAGGGTAATGTGCCTACCTCATAGCACGGGTGACCCAAATGATAAATGACTCAGGGAAATCTAAAGCCTCTACCAATGGAAGAAATCATAATTTTGTCTTTTCCCTGGGACAAAAAATGGGGGAGACCTGCCCCCTGGAGTTTGATTTGGCTCTAGTTTATCTTTATTCTCTTGCAAGCACAAATGTCTTTTATGTGATTTTTTTCTTCTTAAGATTAGAAATGGTGCTGCCCTACTTAGAGTCAAAAATGTCTGTGAGCAGCCTGCCATCTTTGACTCCTACACATATAGCCAATTAGAGGATGCACACTGATCCTGGGCCTCAAAGCATCCTCTTCTGCTCTTTAGAGTAAAGACTTTGTGTTCAGAGAGTCCCTAAGTCATTATATCTAATGACCTAGTTCAAACAGGGCAAACATGTGAAACGTCTCCCCTTTTTGCTTGTCTCGTACCACAAACAGACAAATATACTTGTGCACGTACATACACACACACACACACACACTTTTCTCTAGATCCCTTGTGTCAGATATTTTCAGAATTTCTCCTGCCAAGGCTTTGTAGGACTAACCAATGGGATGGTCCCAATGACAGTATTAGTCTGATGGACCGTTCTGACCAGCAGCAGAGTTTCCAGAATGATATGAAAGCACCAGATAATTGAAAATGAGTCCTCTGGGCTATTAGGTATGTAGCAGGCGGTAAGATAAATGCCCAGCTCTTGCTAGCTATAGAAAGAAAGAAAGAAAGGGGGAAAAAAGCTGTATTTTCCCCCTGCAAGGAAAGTGAAAGGACTAGACCTTTATCAGTTACCATGGCAACTCAGATCCACTCTGTGCTCAGTTCATCCTGTCACTCTGGAAGACTGGAGGAGAAAAAGACAACAACGCTAAGCTTCTCTCTGTTTTTTGTCAAGTATTTTGAAGTGACATTTCATGGCATGAGCTTGCAACAACTTTTTCTGAGCAGCAACGTGAGAGGGAGCGAAAGGGGGAGCAAAGTTTCTGGGGACCGACTGAGGCAATGTGTTCGAGAGAAACTAGCTGTGGCCACTGTGGTTGGCACCAATGGAACAAAGTGGGGAGGAAAAGAAAAGCACTACGTAGTTATCGAGTGCCCACCCCATGCTGGTGCTGTGCTTGGTAATGGGCCATTGGGAAGCCCTCAGAGCTCTGTCTGGAAAGGAAAAACAACTAAACAAGGGATTACTACATAAGGAATAAATCTGTCCAGAGCAAAAGTGCAGGGGCACCATGGGAGCTGGGGGCAGATGGTGCTGACCCGGGTGTCTGGGGTGCAGGGGGAGGTTTCCCACAAGAAATGTCTGCCCTGGCATCTCAAGAATGGCCAGCGGGGGTGGGGGCGGATAAAATTGCCAAAGGTGTTAAAGCCCAGGGACCTCCCTGGTTAAAGGAGCGAGTTGTTCAGAGGCCTTGAGGAGAAAAACCTGGGCCTGGGGCGCTGCAGGAAGCACGCTATACCTGGAGCAGAATGGGAGAAGGCGTAGGAAGGTCAAGTTCAGCTGGAGAAGTTAGCAGGCACTGCATTGGGAGTTATTGTGTCATAAGTCATTTTTCAGGATTGAGGGGAGCCAACACCGCAGCTAGCTGACAGGTTAATCTGGATCAAGTTTCTTTATTCTCAGTTTCCTGCTCTGTGTTGGCAGAGGCTGGGGAGGGTGAGGCATAATAGTGACAGTAGTGAGCCTCACCCCGCCTGGTGGTGGTAAGGAATAAATAAGAAAAGGCCTGGTGAAGAGTGCTTCATTTCTACTCATGTTTAATAATAAAAAATAAGGGGAAGCCGGGGTGGCTCAGTGGGTTAAGCGCTCACTTTGCAGCACCGGGGACCGAGGATCAAATCCCAGCCCCGGCCCGTGCGGACCCATATGCTGAACTGGGGAGTTCCCCCAGCTTAGTTCTCTCTCTGTCTCTGTCTCTGTCTCTGTCTCTGTCTCTGTCTGTCTGTCTCTCTCTCTCTCTCTCTCTCTCTCTCTGTCAATAAATAAATAAATAAAACTTTCAAAAAATAATAATAAAATAAACAAACAAGACGATATGCTTCCCCGGACTCTTATAGCCCACTGTCTCTCAAACTTGCTCTGAATTCCTATGTCTGGAACAGGGTTGCTCCTAGCCCTGAGGGGAGCCTGTGAATTCAATTGCTTAGGAAACCAGTGGATGTCAGAAAGGACTGGGAAGGAATCCAGTCTCTGACTACTGCTCAGAAGTCTCCGCAGCAGCACCCTAGCTGGCATCTAGAAGTCACTCTGGCATCTGTGAGGGTCTCTGCAGGAGCTGGGTCCATGGCGTGGGGAGGGCCGTCTGCAGATGGAGGGGGTGTGGAGGCAGAGAGCGGGGGGGGGGGGGGGGGGGGGGGGGGG
>PVKE010019515.1:0-28396 GCA_004027555.1 Craseonycteris thonglongyai | reverse complement strand
TTATGAGTTAAGTGTCTATTACTTTTTAAGCAATGCATTCTGATTTTATATATATATATTTTTTTTAATTATTTATTTATTTATTTATTTTTGACAGAGAGTGAGAGAGAGAGAGATACAGAGATAGAGAGAGAACTGAACTGGAGGAGCTCCCAGTTCAGCACATGGGTCCGCACGGGCCGGGGCCGGGATTCGATCCTTGGTCCCTGGCGCTGCAAAGTGAGCACTTAACCCACTCAGCCATCCCGGCTTCCCCTGATTTTATATTTTTTTTAACAAAGAAATCTATTACACAATCCATCTCTGATGAAATCTTAGCAAAATACTGTGAGGTTGATGTTTAATAAGTTGCACTCAGAGACTGAGGTCGCAGCTTCCAAAAGTCACCTAAATACCTTCACTTCTTGAGGAGCACCTGAAATTAACTTTTTCTTTTTTTTAATTTTAGCTATTGCAATGAAAGTGTAGAGGTAGGTCAATGTTTTAATTTGCAACTACCTAATGACATATGATGTTGAATATCTTTTTATGCTGGTATACCATCTGTATATTTTAGTGAGTTGTCTGTCCAAGATTCTTTGCTCAATTTTACTTGGTTTGTTTATTTATTGCTGAGTTTTAAGAGGTCTTCATATATTTTGCTTAATAATCTTTTATTAGATGTATGTTTTATAAATGTTGTCTTCCAGAATGTGGCTTGTCTTTTCACTCCCTTAATGGCATCAATAGCAGAAAAAAAGTTTTTAATTTTAATGAAGTCAAAATTTCCAAGTTTTCATTCACCGATTGTCCTTTTGGTGATGTATCTAAAAAGTCATTGCCAAACCCAAGCCACCTAGACAGACTTCCAAGTTCACTTCAAGAAATTTTATTATTTTGTCTATTATATTTAGGATATCATAAATTTTGAGTCGATTCTTATGAAGGGTAACAATTCTATGACATGATTGATATATATATTTTTTATTTGCATATGGAGGCCCAGTGTTTCAAGGGCCACTTGTTGAAAAAACTATGCCTTGTCCATTGACTTTGCTCTTTTTTGACCGATCGGTTGACACTGCTGTAAGTCAATTTCTGAACTCACTATTCTCTTTTGTTGACCTATTTGTCTATTTTTTGCCGGTACCATGCTTTATTGATCACTGTAACTCTACTGTGAGTCTTGAAGTCTAATACTGTCAGTCCTCTAAATTTTTCTTTTCAATACTGTATTAAATATTCTGTGTCTTTTGCCTTTCTGCATAAATGTTGAAATTAACTTGTCTTTATGCACAAAACAATCCACTGGAGTTTTAATTGGGACTGCACAGAATCTATAGATCATATTAGAAATAGCTTATATCTTAACCATATTGAATGTTCTGATCATATACATGTCCATTTATTTAGAGCCTTAAATTCTTTCATCAAAATTATGTAATTTTCCTCATTTAAATCTTGTACAGATTTTTTAATATTTTTCCTAAATAATCAATTAAAAAATTAAATATTTTATCTTCATTTAGTCTTTATCTAATGATCTTCCTTTCTTTATATAGATAGAAGTTACTGACATATATCATTTTCTTTCTTTTAAATTATTTCTTTTAACATTTCTTGCAAGGAAGTCTACTGGCAACAAATTCCCTTATTCTTCAAAGTTTAAAATTCAGATTGGCAATTTTTTCCCAATATTTTAAATATTTTACTTATTGTTGTTTGCATTGTTTCTGAAAAAAAAAGGTTTAATGTAATTCCTATTCTTGCTCCTCTATAAACAAGGTGATCTGTTTCCTGTGGCTACTTTCAAGGTTTTTTCCTTTGGCTAAGATTTTGTGCAGTTTTAATATGATATGCCCAAGTTTAGATGTTTCTTATAACTAGTCCTGCTTTGGTGTTGTCTAAGCATCTTGTATATGTGGTTTGACATGTGACAATTTTGGAAAATCCTCAGTCAGTACGACTTCAAATACTGCTGTTCCTTTCTCTTTCTTCTTCTGTTATTCCCATTATGTCTGTGTTTTACATTTAGTAATTGTTCAACAGTTCTTGGCTATTCTATTCTGTTTGTGACATTATTTTTCTCTTTTCATTTCAATTTTTTACAAATTTCTGTTGACAGGTCTTCAAGATCACTTCAGGCTTGGTCCTGGCCAGCCTATTGATGAGACCATCAAATACATTGTTGATTGCTGACATTCTTTCTTGATTCTTTCATATTCTTTCCATGTATGTGCTTATATGAAAGATCTGTTCTTTCCTTTTGCCCACTTTTCCTTTCTGTCCCCTATCATATTAATCATAGCTATTGTAGATTTCTGGTCCAATAATTTCAAAGCCTTCCAAAATCCTGGAGTGTAAGTTGAGGATTTTTGCATTGATGTTCAACAGGGTTATTGGCCTATCACTTTCAATTTTTGTAATGTCTTTGTCTGGTTTGGGCATTCCTTGAATGACACAAAATGACAGAATGGAAACTGTATTGTGAGTTTGGGATATGGAGGGGCTTTTATTTTGGATTTAATGCTTCTACAAGGAACTACTCTTTTTTACATTTGTATATATTCACATGTTATGAATAAACAAAATATCAGCTTCTATCTACAATTTGGTTTCAGTGTCAATGGCTGCATTGTATGGTTATATCAATATCATATTTTACATTGCTGAGCTTGCATACAATTGACTACTAGTATTGTGAATCTTATATGTTAGCTTCTTTTCTAATGAGAATAAAAATATTATAAAAAACTTGTCTATAAAATTATTGCTAGTACTTCTATATTCACTTTCAAATATATTGGTAAAACATTTGAGTTGTAGAAATGTTAAAGATCATGGCACACACAAGTCCATGAGTAAGTTAGGGCTTGCAAGAATTTATTATTAACAAAACCCTTCTTTTGTGACTACAGCATAGCTTAATGTTACAAAATTACTGAATGTAAGAAAGACAGAGAGCCATTTTTTTAATCTTTCTTCAGCTAAGATAAGACACCAGTGAAAAGCAATATTAAAGCTGCCTTGTCACATAATTATAATTTTTTTTCTTGTGGTAAGGACTTTTAAGATCTACTATGTCAGCAATTATATCTCAATAAAACAATAAAAAATCTGACTTGTTAGAAACTCATATATGATGCAGAAACAAAATGAGAAAGCAATTAATTATAGTGTTTCTAATGTGAAACATTTTGAAGCACATTTGCTAGAATATTTAATCTAATTATAATTAATCCTATAACTTTTATTTTTAGATTATAGAAAATAATAAAATTTTAAAAACCATAAAATAAATAAAGAATTAGGGCATTATATAAGACAACTGTCATAGTTAATAAGAATTTAAAATCATAAAAGAAAAATGTTGGAGCAAATTCAGAGTCTAAAAGTGACTAAGCTCTAACAACCAAATACTATGAGTGACATTAGGTTGTATTATGTATCAAAAAAAAGTTTTTTAGGGGATGCTGGGATAGCTTAGCAGTTTGAGTGTTTGCCTTGCAAACATGAGGTCCAGGCATCGAATTTTGCTGACCCGTGCAAACCCATATGTTGAACTGTGGCACAAATGGTAACTGCCAGGATGGCAGTGAAGGTTCTTGTCTCTCATACAGAATGCCCGAAGTCCAGTTCTGGCCTCATGTGGCCCCACATCCACCTGTGTGGAATGAAACTGCGTCACAACTAGTGATGTGCAACTATGGAGACTGCTCTGGATTTGCCCTCCCCAACCTTTCTCCCAAACAATAAAAATAAATCTTTATAAATATATATTATATAGATAGTATATATTAAATAATATATAACATATTATTATTATTATATAATTATTAGGAAAATTAAAGAGTACAAATATAGTATCTAGGTATGAACCATCACGAAATCTGTATGTGAATTACAAGTCATTTGAAATAAAAGAGAGGAAGGAAATGTGGGACAGGGAGAAGTCAGCAAATAGGCCCAATGTTAACCGTGAAATCTGTGAATAAGGTATACAATTATTTAATATTACATTATAGATAACACTTAAATGTTTTCATAATAGAAACTGAAGGGGAATCAACAGTATAACTTCATTAATATCCAAAGTATTCAATTAAAACTTCTGTTTGCACAAAAAGATCAAATATGATTGTACTTCACAAATGATAATACGAACTATGGTAGTAAAAAATTATATTTTACAAGAAGTACTAATACATGTTTCTAGAACCCACTCTTTGACTAGCAAGGGGATTCTAATTTGTTACATGTTGTAAAGAATCCTTAACAATTCATGTCAGGAAAGGTTCATTATTCAATGTGTATAAAATAAAAGAAATTACATAGATAGATATTGAGAGATTGTCTATTTTGAAAACCTATCACATTGGTCTTATAGCTATACTTATTTATTCTCTTTATAAGGATAAATTTTAATCAAGCAGGGGGTATATAGAAAATACTAGAAATAAAACTTCTAATGAGAATACAATCCTAATTCAATTTTGAAAATGGTGAAAGCATCTTCCTCAAGTCGTGAACAGTTTAATTTTTTAAGATTACTTGAACCAAACAACTACATCATGAACACTGAAATCTTCAAGTCTAAATATAAGAAAAGAGAAATTGTTGCCAAGCTCATTTACTATTAGAGAATTAGATAAACTTAACCTGGTGACAGCTCCTTCAATGCTGACCAAAATCTAATGTGATTATGCACAGAGTCAGCAGAGGCTAAGATACTATTTGGAAGGTTGTGATCTTAATTAAGCGTAGTGTGAAAGCTGGCAATACCAAGAAGTAATTTTCCTTTTAAAAAATCTGACTAAGGGAAGCCGGGATGGCTCAGTGGGTTAAGCACTCACTTTGCAGCCCTGGGGACCAAGGATCAAATCCTGGCTCCGGCCCATGCGGACAAATATGCTGAACTGGGGAGTGCCCCCAGTTCAATTCTCACTGGGGTGAGATCCCAGCCCATTTCCTGCCCTGTGCAGCCCTGTATCCAACTGTGGAATGAAACTATGTGGAAAAAACAATGCTGTGCAACTATGGAGACTATTCTGAGCCCTCCCCCTTCTCTCTGTCTCTGTCTCTGTCTCTGTATTTCTCTCCCTCTGTCAAAAACAATAAAAATAAATCTTTTTTAAAAAATCTGACTATAACAACTTTTATAATATATATTTGAAAATATAAGTTTTCTCTTTGGCTCACAAGTTTATTTTAACAATATTTGGGACTACTCTGGTTTTTACAGTGTATTAAGTTTAATATATAGCCATTTTGCATTTGGTAAAAATGTATAATTGCTGCATCACTAAATCATATAAATATAGAATTAATTATGGACTTACATAAATACATTATATTTTAACACATATTACCATTTCTCAAACACATTGAATGCTTAACTTTAAAATTGCTCACTTTTTTTTAACAAAAATATTTTATCTAACTTTTCCTCAAATAATTAGGTCTATCAAATAATTTTGCAGTGCTAGCATAATTTTACTAGGTTTTTCACTTCATTTTAAATATACTTTGTTTACCTAAATAAATATTCTAGTATTAGGATGTTAAAGAAATCTACAAATTAGGATTCTTTAAAAGGGAGATGCAGTAATAATATCAACACTAGCAATAACTTCAATTATTATAAACATTATACTAAATATTTAGAGGTAACATGAATACATATATGTTGAATCTTCAGTTATAATGTGATATTTTAGTAGTATACTCTATTGAATTTTCTCATTTATGGGAAGTATTCACTGGAAGGTTGATCATGTGTATAAATCTATATTTTCTTTTCTTCAGAGTTGTCCCTTCTCTTCCTGCCAAGTACAGTGTTCCCTTGCCACTTCGCACTTCATGTTTTGCGGCTTCAGTGCTTCGCGGGTTTTTCCAAAATATTCCTCAGAAAATAAAAATGAAAAAATACAACCCTGTCGGCAGCCACATGGCGGAAAGGAGCGTTGTTTCATGTGGATGCGCGAGAGAGAAGGATCCCTGCGTGTCAAACAGAGAGATGAGCTGACTCAGAGTCCATCCCACGGGCTCTCATAAAGGCGCGTGATGGGTTTCCGGGGCGACATCGACCAATGAGAGACCGAGTGGATTGATCCCTGTGAGCTGATTGTCTGCGCATCATCGCAGCCTCACCTAGCATCTTCTCTTGTTGTATCTCGCCAGTCTCGTCCATGATGTTGACTGTCTCGCATACTGTATTTTAGTGTTGTGTTGGCGATCACTTGTTTTGTTGAAGCGATCAGTTTTTTTATTAATGAAGCCCTTATAATGCTGCCTAAGCGCTGTGCCCCTGCGAAAGCTTCCTCCGGGGCGCCCAAGAGGAAGAAGATGATGACCATCAGCGAAAAAGTAAAACTTTTAGATATGATCAAAGAGGGCAGAAGTTATGCGTCTGTGGCACGCCATGACGGGGTGAATGAATCTACAGTGCAGTACATCAAGAAAGAGGAAGCAAACATCTGCAAAACTGCTTGCATATTTAAAACATTCTTGTACCCGCATACACGAAAATTCCTAGGGGCAAATCCTACTTCGCGGTTTTTCAGCTTTCGCGGAAGGTTCTGGTCCCCATTAACGGCGAAAAACGAGGGATCGCTGTACATAGAAAGTGTTTCCTCAACATATTTTACCTTCAGCTATCTACACAAAGGATCATCAGAACATTTTTATCAGCTATACTCTAACAGTAAACAAATACCCTACATAAAATTATATAAATACTGTCTTCTTTAACAATTGATTTGGGATGTAAATGGTTTAAGTGTATCTAATGGAAATTAAAACATCTTTCTTCTTAGATGATAATGACATTGTTATCAGAGGCTATTTGCCATAAATAAGCTTTATTGTCATTAATTAACATAATATACTACAAGAAATGAAACTGTATATTGTGACCTATTTGACCACTTCTAAATAGACACATCATGATTTATGATATGATTAACACATAAGCACACCCACATGTTTATCATAGTAATTTCTCTTTTTATTTTGGATTCCTAAGGGTCATAAGTAAGCCAGCCAATAATTTGCAACATTATTTCTGTAGGTTTAGCCTTTGAAACTGACATTGAAATGTATATTGTTCTAAATCTTTAAGAGTTTAGAGTACGGTATTTCTCTGCTGCAGGTATTTTAAATGTTGATTGCAAATGCTAGCATTTACCTGTTCAATCAAAATCAGTGAAAATAGAAGGCTGCTATCAATCATTGGTATATGATCAATTGATTATGTGTCTTCTTAAAATTAGCAATGATATATTTTTCAAAAAAATTTATCAGCCTATACTTGAAATGTAAAAGTATTAGCAAATAAGTCTCCAATTATCTTTGTCCATGGCCAAGGCAGATGTCCAATTTGTTATTAAATTAATTAACAAATGCTTTTGATTTCTGACAGTTGGATATTTCAAACTTCAAAGACAAATAGATTTTGAAGCAACATAACAAGCTTAGAAGTGTGAAGTGCAGCAGAGCTGAAAAGTGAAAAGTCAACAGGCTGGGCTGTTAATATTTTCCAGAAAACTTTATCAATAATACTGTGACAATAGTAAAAAATGCAAAATAAAATGTGGTTGAAATATAATTCACTTTGAAGAAATTATTATTTTGATATAACTTGAATAAAATCAAATTTCAAAATGGCACATTATTTTACAAAAGATTTCCAGTTAAAATTCTTTTATTTCTGAATGCCAACCTAGAAATTATCACATTTTGGTATAATTTGGGTTTGTAATTAGCAGTAAAAATATAATGGCTACATATTTTAGAAGTTTGATCTTTATTGACTGGAAGCATTTCAAACTATCATTGCTTCTAAACTCTAACTATTTTACTGTTACTTCAAAAATACAATAGAAACATTTTTCATTCATTCATGAACATATAGGAAATGAGTCAAGCATAGCATAATGATTATAATTTATATGAATTATTCTTTCAAAAATATTTGAATAAATTCATCTATATATTGTTTAATGTTTCCCAATGAAGTAAAATTTTGAAGCTCATGTTTAAGCTTATTTACATTAAGTTCATTGTTCATTGAATTACCATGAAAATTAACAAAATAAAAACTAGGTAATGACTACCTCTTGTGTCTGTAAATACAGCCAATTTTAACATAAATGCACCTAAAGTATTCATTTTCAAAAATACCTTAATGCTTGATCTTAATTATTTCAAAAATTTCTCAAAGAAACCTATATTTAATTTGAACAATATGTGTGTCTTCTAGCAGATAATATTTATATGCAATATTTAATGGAAAAATGAGAAAAATACTTGTAAAATTTTATCATAATTAACAAATCAAGAATTCTGTTAGTATTTATTTAAATATATACTTTAACATCGAAATTACCTACTTGGCTAAGTAAATACTATTAGTGGAAGAGCTAATATTAATCATTACCTAGTCTATGAAGCTAAACGCTTATAAAAATATTTCAATTATGCATTTGTAAGTCATTTAATGTTTGCATTCACATCTTCCTCTTTCAAAAGTCTCTCTCTTTTTATCATGAAAACTCAAAGTGTATGTTCTTAATGAGTTATTTTTCAAAACATCTCATCCACATCTCATATAAATATAGTTATCCTTTTCTCTAGCATATATTCAACATTCATTATACCTCATTTTATTCTGCTTGTTACCACTCCTGCATATGAAAGTCAAACCACAATTTTGTTGGATACATTAAAAAATAAGAGACATAAGAAATAAGATAAAAACGTATATTCTCACAAAAAAAGCTGCAACTTAAATATCACTAATTATTATAGACTAATTTGCCAGATCACCTTAACTTTAAAATACTAATATACTTATAATTGTGCCAATGCAATCTTTAGAAATATAACCATTATAGAAAATATTATATGATTATAAATCTATTTATTAAAGCTCCTGGCTAAGTTTATTTGAAGTGTCTTGACATAATTAGGAAAGCACACAGTGAACTTCTGACTGGATCCCACGTTCCTTTGTACATACATAACTCTGTACAGATTATCAATACTGTTCATACATCATTGCTGTTAATACAAAGTATATTGTAATTACAATGCAATACATTGGGAGCTGCTCAGAAGCTAAGTAACTTCTACAAATTACTTTTAGATATTTCAAGAAAAGTAATTTATAAGTCTTACCAATATTTTGAGGTATTTGATGCAAACAGTTGTCTGAAAAATGAATATTCCCATATTTGTTTAATATGTTGACTATAGTTCCTACTTGTATGTTGTCTTGACAGTTTTTCTTATTTTCCTTCTCAGAGAAATAAAATTTTGTTCATATTAATTGTGAACATACACATTTTCAAAAAATAAATGAAAAAATGCATTTATAGAACATTTAAAAAGGTAATTACATAGAAAACAAAATACATGATTCTATATAATCAGAATAATTATAAAATATCAAAATAGGGGAAGGTGGGATGGCTCAACGGGTTGAGTGCTCACTTTGCAGCCCTGGAGCCTGAGGATCAAATCCCGGGCCCAGCCCATGCGGACCCACATGCTGAACTGGGGTGTGTCCCCAGTTCGTCTCCTGCCGGGGTCTATGCGGGAGGCCCCCAGCCCGGTTCCTGCCCTGCGCAGCCTCACACCCACTACTGGAGTAATACTATGTGGAAAACTAATGCTGTCAACTATGGAGACTACTCTGGGCCCTCCCCATTCTCTCTGTCTCTCTTTCAAAAAACAATAAAAATAAATCATTAAAAAATAAAAAAATATATATATATATCAAAATATATTAATGAAAAACTGAGAAAATTCTGAGCAGAACATCATTAATCACAAAAGAATCTTCTTAAAAAATCAAAGAAATTTTAGTATTTTAGTTATAACCATCTTAAGAGATTTATTTTTGCTAAAAACATATCAATGATGTTATATATATATACATATATATATATACATACACACACAAACACACATATACATATAAATATATATATGCACATATATGCATACACATACACACATATAATACACACATGTACATGTAGACAGACAGACAGGCAGAAACATAGCTAGACACATAGGATGATACAAAGCTATGGAAGTTGTCCTACATTTCTGTCATTATGAAAAGAAGGTCCTTTTTTTAATCACTTACAAAACAAAGATGCCAGATTGCACCATATAAAGGGGTTAGACACCTTTTTATTAAACAGTGGAAAATTTTGTTTCACAATATTTTAATGAAATGGGAAAATAAAAGTGGCTATAGTAATTAAGCTAGTCTAATTGCCAGAAAAGAATCAAAACTTGAATTCGTTCTAAAATAACAATTACCTTTTTTTCATTTAGAAAATAGTTGGAGATGTATTTATTAAAAAATTAGGACCTTTTGATTTAGAGACATTTAAAGAAAACTAAGTACTTCAAGATTGAGTAATATAATTCATGTGTGAATGGTGGACAGAAAAAAATAATATGTATAAGAAGTGCATACATAGCTCCCTAGACTTATAAGGTCTTATAATTTATCATATATATATTTTTTGATTCTTTTTTCTATTTCTATTACTTCCTATACATATATAGAAATATTTTGAGAGATTCAAGCTGATAAGTCTTACATTGCATTTATAAGGAATAGATAAATGCAGTGTTATATACTCCCCATATACTTTAATACAAAAAGCTTAATAATTTATAGTAATTATATTTTACCTTACATATTAGATATATACACAGGCTAAAATACAAAAAAAAAATTGTGTGTTCATGACATGTTTTGAATTAAATAATGACTTCCTAGAACATTTTACTTCACATGGATGAATATGAATAAATACCAATAGAAATATTTCAGGTATGAAATTCAACTAATTATTACTCTCAGGAGGCAATCTTTTATTTTTTAAGATTGTAAAAAAAGTGAGAAAAACAAACTAGATACACACACACACACATACACACATATATATATATATGTTCATGAAAATAGTAATTTAAAAACATTCAATAAGTATTAGTAGATGAAAAAATAATTAATAAACAAATTAACAGAATTCTCTAGTTACAACTGTTAAATCAGCATAGCTATAGACTTACTTGGAAAAATTAACTACCATTTTTATAATTATTTAAATTTAATTAGCGCAATTTTCTCATTAAAATTGTTATTTACCAGCAACAGACTTTGGATGTCCCTAAATTGCTACTGCTATAGGTAAATGAAATTAATAAAATAATGTTGGGAACTAAAACATCTAGGTTTCAGGTTTCTCTCTGAATTTAATAGCGTGACAAGTGACCTTGGCAAATCACTTAACCTTTCTGAACCTCAGTTCCCTCAACTGTAAAATGAATAGTTGTGCTGAATGAACATTATATTCACTTCCCTCTCAGATTTTCTGTGCCTCTGAAAAAGATGTCTAAATAATAGGAAGAACTATGATTAACTGCTAAAGCTTACACTTCTATTTATTTTGCAATACTAATTACCTAAATATTTGATTTGTACATTTCTATTATGTTTATTAATCGAATGGTCAGGGTTAAAGATTTTTTTAATGACATTTTGAAAATATGTATCTAGAGCTTGAAAAGTTTCTCTCAACTTCACCTTCATCTGACTCACTGCTGCAAATAATTAAATGTCTCAAGGTGTCAAAACTAATTTGTTCACAGTGTGATGTGACTTGATTGTTCAGGGTCTTGAAAAGGAAAAGGCTAAAAGGGCTGGCAAATGGATTGTACTGTGGAAAATGAGGAATCTATGGTCTTAAATTGCATATATTTAAACTTCCTAGAAAAAAGAAATCCCATTTTGTTTATGTTTTATTGTGCTATGTTATAGTTATGAGGATACACAAATTATAACAGTGGTATCTTTAAAAAATATTATGTGTTCTTTTCACATTTTTATTACAATATTGATCCATCAGCTGTTGATTAAAATCAAAGTAATAAAGAATGTTTTAATTAAGAATTCAACCAATTCAATTTCTTAGTATTAAAGTTGCACATATGACACTTTGTAAGTATTAAATACTGAGAAATAAATAGAACATTGTATATGCAAAAACAAACATACAAAATCTTATACAGATATGCCCAAATGTGGATTAAAGTCCATAACCATTTATAAAAATCAATGGTGCTGACTTGTAATAGGTCAACTATGTAAATTCCTAAAAATTTTAAACAAATTCTATTGAGCATGGATATTTGTTATGTGAGAAGAAGTTTCCACCATTTCCAGGTTACAAAACATGGGATTCCACCCATCAGAGCTACATTAATATTACAATTAGATTGATAATAAATTACATCTTGCAATGAGGCTAGGGTTCTAAATATATCCCCTTATTGAGTATCTTCAACGTGAAAATCATTACATGTGAAAATATCTCCTGGAAGTGTTAGCTGAAAGCTGGATCTCTCCTCTCAAAGTTCCCATAAGTTCCTAGAAAACACTAACCCTCTCCCAGCTGTAGCAGCTGAGGAGTAACACTGATTAACGACACAGTTACCTTCTCGGTGCAGGGCACTAAACATAAACATCTATTTCTTAGAAGAGGCTCTCTGGAGATCAGTTTGCTAGGCCTTTGCCCTTGAACAAAATTTATAGCTCCATTTTTCTTTTTAAAATACTGAAGATCCATAATTTGTTTAACTAAAGAAAAAAGCAGAAAGTAGAGAATAGGTTGTGAGTCACATAGATGCAATGGTTAATCCATATGCTACCACTTTTAAGATGTGACCTTAGGTAAGTTTACTTAAAATTCTTTAACCTCTGAGATCATACCATTATATAAAGAGTTTAGTAAATAATCCTTGCCTAAGGAAGATATGAGATAATAACTCTTATCTTGGTATGTGGAACATAGTACTTGCTCAATAATATGTAAGTAATTACTATGGTATGACTATTGAATTGACCACTCAGTTTTAAAATTTCAGTTTGCAGCTACCCAGAAATGTAAACTTGTGAAAATCACAATATAACTTCCAAAGTCTAGCTAAACGAACTCCAATGCAGAATATAAATAAAAGCTTTTTTATCATCAGATGTGAGAACATTTTATACTATTAACTTTGCTAGCATTACCTTCAAATGATTATCATACAAAAATCTTTTTCTAATTTCCTTAAAAATAGACTATCAAATAAAGTTTTGATGAATTAATGCCTTAAATGAAAATCTTCCCTCTAGTTCCTAGAATAACAACATGTTCTTTTGAAGAAAAAAAATCCAAATTGATTAATTTTTATTTATGTTTGAAGTTATTTGTCCACAATAATAAAGATTCATGTTAACTTTTATAGAATAAGGATTTGCAGCTTCTAAGTTTAATATTATACTTTAGGGGAGAAATACCTCTTAATTAACTCTTTGTTTTGTAAATAATCTCTCCAGAGCCCAATTAGCTTCACTGTTTTGGCTTTTTTTTTTTTTAAACTAAAGAATCACAAATGACATTTTCTTATTATTATTTATTTTTGACAGAGAGAGAGAGAGAGATACAAAGACAGAGACAGAGAGAAAACTGAACTGGGGGAGCTCCCAGTTCAGCATATGGTTCCGCCCGGGCCAGGGCAGGGATTCGATCCCTGGTCCCCAGCGCTGCAAAGTGAGCACTCAACCCACTGAGCCATCCCGGCTCCCCCTGTTTTGGCTTTTATAACCTATAGCTGTTTTCAAGTTCTGGGCCTCATTTCTCCTGGAAACATAAATCACTATGAAGTTACCTCAATAGTCAACCCTGGCTGACCTAGGTGCCTATCTTGGGGTGTAACAATTTGGTTTGGGGAGATAAAACAAATTTAACACAGATACAGATCTAACCCTTACAGTATGTGAAAATGTATCTTAGAGAAGTGAAAGCTAGTGCTCTTTAACTTTATTGCACATGTGTGTCTATGGCTTAGGAAACTAGGGCTTAGGAAACTAGGGATGATTAGTTTGCCAAGAACAGCATGACTGGTTTTAGAAATGAGCAAGGGACAGTGTTGAAAAGGAATAAAAATCCTTTGGAACCCTAAGGCAAAGCATTATTGGCAGTATAATATGAGGAAACTTTATAGTTGAAATGACATTCTCCTCTAATCTTAACAATTCTTGGACAATACACTCTTGTCAACTAAGAAAGATCAGGCTTGTGTTGATTTCCTCAGCTGAAAAAAGGAATAAATTCACTTTTTTATGTACAATGTACCGTATATAAAACTAGAGTGTCCTCTCCTTTTCCCTTAGTGGTACAATGAAAATGCCCCAATGCACCCCCACTATTCGAAGTTATCAATTTCCAGTACACTGAACATGCATCATGTATGTAAAATATATGAAGTATGTGAAATTCCAATTCTTGAAGGAATCCTTAGTAATTAGAGACTCATTATCACAAAGATCAAAGTGAAATGTGTTGACACATTAACAGACTACCTGGATAAATAGGACTGGAAGTGAGTGCCATGGTCACTGTCATGATGTATTCATCTGCAGGTTACATCCACAGACAGCACTGTGCTACAAGACCACTTGAATTGCTACATGTGAATGGGTTTAGGTCCCTCACACATCATAGGTCTAGAGTTCTAACCAATGACTCTTGGATCTGACAACATACATAATTTAATGCACTGTACAGATTGTACCATGACACCACAGGTATAAGAAAAAACAGAGTGTATATTGTTTTGTTCAAATTTAACCTTAATTCAGCTCATCCGTATCGTGGTCATGGGAGAATACAGAATCAGTCATTTGCAGGAGGATCATAACCTATGGTTTTGTTTAACTTTATATGTTTTATTTCCAAAAATGACCCATTTTGTAAAACAAATTTAGAATCTGAAATTGAGGGCTTTAATATCATCATCCTGAAGAAATTTTTTTTTCTCAGCATAATCTTTGGAATTAAAGAAAAATATTGATATTACCAGCATTTTCTAATAAAGCTTTGTTTGTTGCTTTTTTTTTTCAGAGCCAAAAACTGCCTGATGTTTATGTGGCTTGGCCCTGTAAAACCTTCTGCAGGATTATTTCTAATTCATAAACTAGCCAAACACCCAAATTAACAGTGACTTTTAGGGGTTGCTCCTCTCTCTGTGTCAGTTTGCTTAAAGGGATGGAACTGATTTTTCATAAATCAAATAAGTCCACCTGCACAGAATGAAATTAGTCTTTTGTTAAGAGATGTTCAGTATGGTTATTTTTAACAACACTAGAATTATTTGCAAAAATTAATTCATGAAAATTGCTTCTCAAGACTCAGAAACTGGCAACATCAGAATGGTTACTATTCTAAATGGAAGTAATCTTGCTCAAACTGACCCAGTCTACAATAGAAAGAAATCTAATTACAGTAATATTCTTTTCCTCTTCCCCTCCCATATGATAATCAAAACCTTTATGCTTACTAAGTCAAAAATATTGAGAAAACCTTTGATTTTGTTCTACGACTGCTATCCATCCTCCCCGTGTTAAGCTCAGAGCACTGTCACACATATAACTGTTATATATTCCAATGTCAACTCACATTGTATTCAGGGTCCAAGCTTTGTGCAACCTCTAAATAAGACCTAGTCTGCTTCTCATGGCCCTTGTCTGAACTTCTTAAACACTTTCAAAAACTGTTATCTTTACTTCATCCTGTTCCTAGGGCATACATCTTCATTTCAGAAAGAAAGAAGTAGTCAGCTCTTAATTGAAACCTCAGAGAGTTAAATCAATTGCCTTTCTGAGCTTGTAGTTTAAACAATAGGCAATGAACCCTCCAGCACCCCTTGATCCATTTTCCTCTTCTTTTCTCCCTCACAGATTCTTTTAACTGGTTTAGGAGACTGGAACAGTACTCTCCAATTATTGTGACACCATTATCCTTGTAATAAATCAGCAGGATACCCTCTATATCCCAGAAAACAGTGGCCATGATTTTTCCAGCTGATTGTGACACTTTGCACTGCTTAGGGTGTGGTGTGCCCTTTTGATGCCACTGCATGGACTCCTGCTTCGACACAGCTCATCATAATGAACCCAAGTTTCATCTCCAGTGACAATCTGATTTAAAAGTTCACCCTTGTCTCTGCATAGGTCCAAAAACTGTCCTGAACACTTGACATACTGTTGTTTTTGAAGTGGCATCAGCATTCTCAGTATCCATCTTTCAAACTTTTGCCATCTTTAGATGCTCATGGAGGATATTCCAAATGGTTGTAGGTTATACTCCAATCATTTTTGCAAGCTGCTTTTTATTCAGTCTGTTATCTTATACTACAAGTTTTCAACCTTTTTTTACACATTTATTAAATATAATTTTGTTGGCAATTCCAAGCAGTTTTCTGACAGTGTCTAAGGAAGTGGCCTAAACAGGGTGTCCAGGATAGAGGTTGTCCTCAGTCGACTCTCTGCCTTCCTTGAAAAGGCTTTGCCACTCGTAAACCATAGATTACCCAGGTTAACAGTTCCCCTAAACCACTTACATTTCTTTTAAAATGGTTTGAAGTATTTTGTAAAAAAATTAATGGTAGTGCAAAATTCAATTTTATCCATCCTTGGGGTTTTCTTCATGTTTTATGTGATTTGGTGAAACCTGAATGAACACAGATGCAAGTAGGCTGAAGTTCAGCATATATACTAATAATAAGTCACACAATAAACCATGTACACTAGAACTTCCACCTCTTCAATAACACCTCCCCCATTTTGTGCATTTCTTGATCACCCCTTGTATGTACACTATCATCACTTCTCAATTTTGTATTAGATGTCAGTGTGAAAAGATGATAAAAAAGAAAGTAAACATCAAATTTGAAGGAAGTAAAACTCTCTGTAGAGATGTTATTATTGTTCATACAGACAGTTCAAATTAATCCACAGAAAAATACTAGAACTGATAACTAATTTTATCAAGTAGCAAGACACATAGGTACACATAATACATAAAAGTAAATTTTATTGCTATAGACTACTAATGGGCAATTAGAAAATAAAATTTAAAATGACCCCATTTACAAACCTAAAATTAAATTTCTAAGAGTAATCTAACTGGCAATTTAGAAGATGTGTATATTAAAAATTAAAAGTAAAATGCTTAAGTAAGTTAAAAATACAGTAGATAAAAAGATAAACTATTTAGCAATTGAAATATTAGTGATGTAAAAATAGAAAATCTTCCCAAATTGATCTATACATTAAATTATATCAGTAATATTCCAATTTACCAACTGAAATATTAATGATGTAAAAATGAAAGTTCTTCCCAAATCGATCTATACATTAAATTATAGGATTTTTGGGAAAATATGAGAAAGTGAATCTAAAATATATTTTAAAAGTCAGAGGTCCTAGAATATACAAAATCATTTGCTAAAAGAAACATATTAGGAAAGTTTATTGTCCCTGGATTTAATGCTTATTATAAATCTATAAGGTGTAGGTTCATACACAAATAGGTAAACACTATAGAGAGTCTAGAAATCCACAGTTACATGGTAAATTGGCATTTTGTGAAGATTATCAAAGATTGTACCATAAAATGAAAACAACTGACAATACCAAATATTTGGCTGTTGTTATAATGTTAAACAAGCACCATATGGCCCAACAATCCTCCTATCTGTAATTAACAAACTAAAATGGAAACCTATGTCCACACAAAACCTGTAAGCAAATGTTTATAACAGTGTTTTCTCATAGTTGCTATAAACTGGAAACAACCCAAGCATCTTTCAACTAGTAAGTGGATAAAGAAATGATGATGTGCTCATACTAGCGAATACTGTTCAATAAAAAGGAATTAACTATCAATACTGATAAATACACAGATAGGCTGACCAGACATACCATTTTAGAGAGGATAGAAAACAATAGTACTGTCCCGTTTCAAAGGGTACATATGATTAGCCTACTGACTCCTTGAATTTAGCCAAGTGAGACTAGGCTAACCATATGTACCCACTGAAACAGGATGGTACCATTGTTTTTTGTACCGTTTAAAATGGTACATCGGGGCAGCTTACTAGATGACTCTCACTGGTAATAGGCAAAGTGAAACAATCCAGACTCAAAAATATAGGGATGGAGACGAGATCATAATTGCCAGGGTTAGAGATGCGGAAGGCATTTTACTAGAAACAGCAGCACAGAGAGATTTGGGGAGATAATGGACTTTTCTGTATCTTAAATATGGTGATAATTTACACAGTTCTATGCATTTCTCAACACTCATTGGTCTATAACCCAAAAGAGTAAATATTACTGTATGTAAATTGCAAGACAAATTTTTAAAGGCAAACAATAGTGCACATTCCAGCTTATTGTGTTTCTTAGTGTGTCTTCTTCACACCTTCCTCGAGTTTCTCTTTTTTAGTGGAGCTAAATGTAATATATGATAGTAACCTGCAGTGACCTGCCATGAAAAAGGACAGCATATGCAAACTGGTACTAAGAAGACTGAAAGTTCTTTACAAAGTAATGGGCAGGATATAGGTAAAACAAAAATACAAATGAGTAACCCATTACCACATTTAGATCTGAAAAAATGAAGTGGGGAACAGTTACCAGACTTGAAAAGAAAGTCACATGGTGAGGGCCTTCTGTCCAAAGCTGTGGCCCTCAGTATAGGAAGCATTCCACCTTCATGGCCCAGGAGAGGGACTTAAGGGGATAAATATTAAGAGTGCACTCTTCTCCGTGCAGTTTAGTCCCTCTTGGTAAAAATTAACTAGAAACCACAGAGCAAGAGGTCTCACCAGTACTTGTTTACATAGGTCTGTCTTACTGAGCACAGAGCCACATAGAAAATAAAAATCCACATGGGTAAATGGAGGACTTCAGCATAAACCTTAGGCTTTCCAGTATGAGTTGGAGGAACAGAATTCATTTTATTAAAAGAAAAACAAAGCAAAACCATAGCATCTAACATTTTATGATGCTGTCATTTGGGAAATTTCAGAATCATATACTAAAGTGATCAAATAAACTAACAATTTTTAAGTGAAGGCTTTTCAAATAATTTCTTTATAACTTCTTTAAATACTGACTATTCTTTGAGATTTTTTTCTGACATAAATTTGTATCTAATGATAGACATTATGTGTTGTTTCTGCTCTTAGCCTATCACTTTTATCTTACATCCATAGGCGTTGTATATATCACAGCATCAAATGTAACCTGTGAGTGTGTGACACACACATCTTCCTTACTAACCATTACTTGCATGCATTTTTAAGTCACACTTGCCCTTCATTGGATCACATTTCCACCTAATGTACTGAAGTCACATTTTCCTCAGAACAGTTCAATACCAAGCTCATCATGTGCATCTGCTGATGAATAGAGACTATTTTTCCTTCTTCCCATGAATAGACTCTTCATTCTGACTTTTCTTTTAATGTTTTATAAATAGGGCATAGGGATCTATCGAAAGTACCTTTTCAGAAGGCTTGCTAGGAGGGATAAAGAAATATGAACGTGAAATCTTGTGCTAATCCTACAAAAGTTAAATAGAAATGTTTCAAAATTTAGATGCCATATTTGCAATGTATAATAAAGATTGCCCTGGGATAGGGGAAATAGATTTATTCTTTAGGCCTATTCAGTGTCTTCAGTGTTTATTTTTATGTAGTTCATGTGTAAGAACTTTCACAATTTAAATTTCCAACATTTGGTATTTACTTGAAAACTTGTACTATTTATAGTAATTTTCTCACTAAGTGGGAATTTTTATACATGTCACATTTCTAAAATTTATTTGATCATTTCTTATATCAGTAGCTTACTACATTTATTTCAAAATTTTAAATAAAACATGCTTATTTATAGAATTTCAGCATCTGTATAAATAGGTTACAAAATATGGTTCTATAAGTATTTTACATTAAAATGTAAATAATGGTATTTCTTTAATAAAGATTAAAATAACATCTTTAATGATATTAAATGGGAATTTTCACATTAAATTGATTTAATCATGTTTTGAGATTATTTACTTCCTGGAAAAAATAATATTCTATTTATTCAAGCTACGTTTGATGTCTTTGCCATGATACAGTAACAGATGCTGTCAATGTTTCCTACATTTGGACTCTAAAAAATGTAGTTTGTTTAAATTCCCAATGCTTCTAATTTTAATCTGAGTATCATAATTTCATGGCTTGTAGAAAAAATTCCACATCTCCAATTTACTGTGCCCAATGCACTAGACTCATTATGAACAGCTTTGTTAATGTCAACTCCTGCTGAAAATGCTAAGAGACATAGCATAGTTTTAAGATTAAAATTGAAGCTCCTTCCACTAATATTTTTAACCTAAATACTCTTCACATTTTTGTCTATATCTTCTGTCAAAGAAGAAGTGGGAGAAGAAAGACAAGGAGGGGCAGAAAAAGAAGAAAGAATAGAAAGAATGTCAGTCCACTTGAACTATAGTAATCACCAAGGACATTGTTTCCTGGTTTCGGCTTAGTCTCAGGTAAATGTTTTTTTCTATCACTCTTTCTTGGAATATTTACTTCCACAGTTTCTATACCTATTAAAACCCATGTAAATCAGATACTGGGAGCAGAAGGAATAGAAGTTAGGTTTAGTAGGTATCATTTTCAAAAATCTCCAACTGACATCTGAATTTTCATTACTAGGAGAAATATTATCGTATGGAGATTCTTTATTTTTATTTTGTTAAAACATTTATACAATTTTTAGATTCTCTTGTGAAATCCCATGCTACTCAGAAAGGGTATTGACCTTTTACCTTATATTTTATTTTCTGTTTGACTTTATAGAGAGTTACATCCTATGAGTATATCTAATGTTGATAGCTATAATTGCTAGTAATGCTAGACTACATTTTGTCAGAGTGTTTTCCACAATGGATAGCTTGAAATATATCTACCTTGTCTTGATTTCCTCTCTGTACTAGATGAACAGCTGATGAGGTGATTATGTCAATAAAATACACATTCTTTCATATTGAGACTCAATTTCATTTCACTTAATTATTCCAATGTCTATGCCTGTTGCCACCATAACATCTTCGAAGACATGCCATTCTTCACTGTCACCTAGTCCCTCACCCACAAAGAGTGAGAGTCAAGATTTCCAACACTGGGGAAGCCAAGATGGCTCAGCAGGTTGAGCGCCAGCTTTGCAGGTCCAGGGACTGAGGATTTAATCCTGGCCCAGGCCTCGGCCAGTGTGACTCTATATATGCTGAACTAGGGTATGCTTACCATGTGAGAGGCCTCCAGTTTGGTTCTCACCCCTCCTCCCCAACTCCCCTGGTTTGGCGCCTGGCCCAAGGGGGCTTGCCTCCTTTGGGGGAGATCCCCAGCCCTATTCCCACCCTGCATGGCCACTGCTCACCTGTGACGAACAAAACCATGTTCAAAATTGATGTTGTACAACTATGGAAACTGCTCTGGGCCCTCCCACTTCTCTCTCTCTCTCTGTCTCTTTCAAAAACAATAAAATAAATCTTTAAAAATAATAATATCCTCAACACTGAATTGGAGGAAAAAGATATATTATGAACAACAAACATACTAAATAATTAAAAGTCACATATGCAATAATGAATGTAAAAGACAGAGAAAGATAATGGATTATAGGATCCCAGGTAAGGACCTGATGCAACTTTTAAATAAAAAGGTAGGGAAGTCTTCATTAGGTGGATAACATTTAAACAAATACAAATTGGTAATTGCAAAATAGCAAAGTACAGCATAGGAATGGAGTCAATAATATTGTTATAACTATGTATGGTGTCAGATGGGTACTAGACTTATTAGGGAATCACTTCATAAATTACATAAATGACTAAACATGATACTGTGTACCAGAAACTAATATAAAATAATACTGAATGACAACTGTAATTGAAAAATGAAAAAAAAAAAGTTTCCACTCTAGTAAATATCAGAAACCATCATCTTCCTCTGCTAAATCAGCATATAAAAGCCAATAAACTTTAGTACAAAAAAAGTGAAATGTAAGATATCATTTGAAAAGTTTATGCTAGTCTCCACTACATAAATCTATAGTTTCTATATGGACTTTTTTTGCATACTATTATATTAACTAATTAATCTACCAATATGTGTGTTAATCAATATTAATGAACAATATGCCAGCATTTTATGGTCTAACAGTAAAAATGCATACCTGAAGTCTTGTGAGGATAAGATGTTAAGTATATGTTTAACAGTGGGTGTTAAGTGGATGTTTAACAGTGATTCTTTATACTTATGTTAATGCTTGGAGTGCTGCCTGTAATTATGTTAAATATAATGTGCATATAAATAGGACAATGAGATATTTGGATGGAACAATTGATAGAACTTTAAGATTAATTGAATATTTAGGATAAAACAAGAGAGAGAATACTAATTATAATAGACATTGAGCACCTGGAGGAATATCATGCTCCAGAAGTTGATTTAATAATGAAAGCACAGGGAATAACTGAAGAGGTATTAAAGAAAAAACTTAAATGAGTAGAATCGTGTTTAGAAAATATTTCACATAATTGTGTAGAAAATAAAATGGTAGTGATTGTAGCAAGGCAAAACGGAAGAGCGCTGCTTAAAAAATTGTTGCAGCAGAGCAGAAAATATATTTCGGAGGTTTGCACTGTTACTTAATGATTGAGTAGCTTTATAGAAGAGCAGACCAACAAAACCAAATGTGGGGTGACTGTACCGATACAATTAAAAGGGACTTTCTTTAAGGCCTTTTGTATGTACAGCACAGTAAATAATTTCTATATTTTGACATAACCAATATTTTACAGAAAAGGAATAAAGAAAGAAAAACATATTTTTGTAGAGATTGGAGGGTAGTGACATTTTTTCATCTCTCACCCTTCTGTCCTTCCACCGAAATCCATCTAATTAATAACAAATTGTTTGGGGCTTGCAAAACATTTCTAAAATTGGTCTGCAGAACAGAAGAATGAAAATAGAGAAGGACCTTGAATTTGAATATTGATTCCTCTATATGGAAAGACTAGACAGGCTTCTTTTATCAGGTTCTGAGCATTTCTGAACGTGAAAGAATCCACAGTCTGGATCCTAATGGTGATCTCTCCAGTATGCAAACAATAAAAGAGATTCTTTCTAGAGTATAAAGAATTCGTTGTTTTTGGAAAGCTTTCAAATGCCACAGATGAATTGTATGTGATATAATAGTCCATGTTAGCTGAAGCTGCCACTCAGAGTATAGTTATATGTTTGGAGAAAAATGAACAAAAAGAACAAAATATTTAGATATATTTACATACTCGTATATAGATACTTCATGCATAATGGTTTCAATAAGTAATTTTAAACCACTATTTAAAACAGAACAACAACATGGTTGACTTTTTAAATAACAAAACTCTAATTCAGTTATATTTAGAATTTATGTCAGATTATATAATTCAGCTAAGTCTTTTAAAAATTGGTTGAAAATTTCTGCATGGAAATAAATGAAAAGATGGTAAGCAAATGCTGGGTAATCACTGATTTTCATCAAAGGAATTTAGCTGGTAATTTCTTTGTAGCATTAAATTGTTTTGTTTAAAAAGCTTTGTACAATTTGCGTTTTTAATTTTGTAAACAGCATCTATGTTGTAAAAAGAAGTACTTGGAGAAATCATGAAGAATTTGTATATTAACTTGCTTTTCTTTTGAAAAAAGTCTCAATATCCTGCACATTAAGTAGGTTCAGAACTACTGGCAAGATGAAAGCATTCTGTTGAAATATTGGAAGATTGTTCTTGAATATTTTAAAGGACATCTACTAATTAATTTAGCAGCTATTTTATCTCTGGTTTAAAATAGTTGTGCTTAACCAAAGCTTAGAATTGTGCATATTTTTGTTTTCCAATTTTAATATATATATATATATATATATATATATATATATATATATATATGAATATATTCCCAATACACAGTATATATTCAATCACATAGTACCTGATAAAACTTGAAATCAAAAGTAACAAAAAACGTGGTGGTCACCACTTACTAATTCCACTATTTTGATTGAGGTAGTTTTAGAGATGAGCAACACATAAAACCACAGAAATTAAATTTAAAATTTTCACAAGAAATTGCAAAATCTCAGTTCAGATAAATGCCCTATAACATAAGTATATGGTAGTATGAAACCATGTTTTAGGAGGCACGACTTTGGGAATTTCTGGAAGGACTCTAAGAAAACATAAATTGATCTCAGAAAAGTACGACGAGTAAATAAATGAAAGAAAAGTTCTCCACACAAGATGCAGCAATTGCAAACATTCATGGCAAGGAAGGGCATATATCAGTGCTAAAAGGAGGCCAATACATATTGAGCTTATATGGTGAGGGGAGGAAATATGCTAAAAGATGAGAATGGCAGGGCAGGAATCAGAACACTGTTTATGAAAGCCATGATTAGTTTCTTTATTCATGTAAACAAGTAGCTAACACAATTTTTTTTTTAATCTGGAAGAGGACAACTCTTGCCTCATTGCTACAGTCAAAAAAAATATAGCATAGAAATTTAACAAATCTGGATTACATACAAGGAAATAATGAACTTATAAAAATGCTTTCAATTTCATCATTTTCAGCCATTATAAAACATAGCAGTTTTCTTAATAATTTTGCTGCCCTAAGCATCATTAGGAGACATTAAAATGATCAAATGATTATTTTGATAATATTTTTGTGTCAAAATAAGGTAAACCAAAGAGAAATTATGCTTCTATTTTAGGGAATTACTAAAGAGCTAAAATTATATGCTTTGTTATTTCACAGAAATTTGGAAGAGATGTGTTTCTGTTTCAATAAAATAGAGGTTGTCTCTGAAAAACTAGAATGCCTACATCTTCACCAAAACGATGGCATGATTATAAAGTAACTAAATGTCCAATGAATAAAACACTTTTAAATCAAACTGGAGTGTGTGGGGGCAGGGTGAACAAGACATGACTCCTGCAATGATGTGTGGTAGCCATGGCAGAAAGGAAAAGTAAGAGTATAATTGTGAATATTTTGGTTTCCCAAATTCAATATATATTTGAATATATTTTAAGTATACTATATACATTCAATTATATGGGGCCTGGTACACTTTTCTGTGTACAGATTCCCATATTCAGGATGGCAATACTCACCAGGGAGAAAGACTTTTTCCAGACTGTGAAAGAGTGGTTTTTTTTGTTTGTTTTTTTTAAATTTTATTTATTTATTTATTTTGACAGAAAGAGAGAGAGATACAGAGAAAGAGACAGAGAGAGAACTGAACTGTGGGAACTCCCCAGTTCAGCACGTGGGTCTGCCTGGGCTGGAGTCGGGATTCGATCCTCGGTCCTCGGGGCCTCAAAATGAGCGCTTAACCCACTGAGCCATCCCGGCTTTCCCAAGAGTGGTTTTTTAATAGGATAAATTTATCCACTTGGTATAAAAAAAAGGAAGTATTCTTGTGGCAAAGAAGTAATAATGGGACAGAAGAAAAGCAGTAATATACTATTAATTAGCTGTTGCGGTTTACAGATCATTTGCTAACATATTTTGATGACTTTCAAAACAATCATATAATAAATGACTTATGTACACTCTTATCAACTAACTTATTGTCAACTGTGTATGTTTATAATATGCATTCTAATAATAAATGCATGACTTCAATCAGATAACTCCCCAAAAGAAGACTGCTATCTTATATAAGAATAAATCACAAAAAAATAATACAGGACTGCCATTTCAGGAAGTAAATACATTCTCCCTAAATAAGTAGGCTCTTTGATGTTTAGAAATATAACACAATTCCTAATAAGCATAAAACTAGGTTTTAAAACCTATTTAATTATAACTTCGCAAACAAACTTTTAAAAATGTAACCCAATATTTCCCTATTTGGAACCATTTAATAATTGTGGCTTGTATATAATTAGTTTATTTCAATAAATATATCTCATTACCAAATTTTAGTTATAAAATCCAAATCCTTTATTTGTGATGTTTTACCAGCAGAGGAATCACTCCTTTTAAAATACTATGACTACCGGTATGTTTTCAGTGATGATGTACCATCAGTCATTTCTACTCTTACTATCATATCAAAGTCAATGTTTTCCTTTCCCTGACTCCCTTTTCTTAGCAGATGAATAAAGCCAAAGTAAACCTATGCTAAAACATTTTCCCACCTTCTCATGTAGTGACTAAAGTATTTAAAATCATTTTCAAAAAAAACAATAAAAATAAATCCTTAAAATGATGAACTGGGGTGTGCCCCCAATTCAGTTCTTGCCCGGACCCATGTGGGAGGTTCCCGGCCCAGTTCCTGCCCTGCACAGTCCCGTGCCCACCCGTGGAGTGAAACTATATGGATAACGAATGCTGTCAACTATGGAGACTGCTCTGGGCCCTCCCCCTTCTGTCTCTCTCCGTCCGTCTCTCTCTGTCAAAAAAAGAAAAAAAATAAATAAATTTTTTTAAAATCATTTTCAAATTATGTTTCTTCTAACCTTCCTTATATGCCACTTTGGGTAATCTGCTAGTCTTCAGAGGTATCCTGAAAATGTTCTCTGTCCCTGTAATTCTGTTGGGTTTTTTTTTTTTCTTTTTGTTTTGTTTTGTTTTTGCTGGTGGCACATGCTTTCCCTCCCCTTCTTCCCATCTTGATTCATTATACATTCCCTTGTGTACAAACCATAATTAAAAAAGCATATCATTACTTAAAGATAACCACATACTCTCAAATAGAATCAGTATCTCAGACTCCCTAATTTCATCAAATATTGTTTCTTCATCAAGTAGCATGATTCTCACTGTCAGTTTAGGGTTACAGCTTTTTATGTTTTATATAATAGGGGGCAAAGATTCTATCTTGTTTATACATATGTGGGCCTCACTGACAAGGAATAATCTTACTCAAAATTGCTACCAAGTGAGAACCTGATGTATGAAACTGTGTCAGTCTCATACCAACTTTGAGTATTAACATTCAAGGATAATTGTGTCTTTGTATTCAGTAGCCAATTGTTCTTGGGTTCTGATGTTGAGCTAGATATACTTAGGTTTTGATACTTAAATAATAGAATTTTGTTCTCAATCTGAGAAATGAAGAATATGTAGAATTCCAAGCCATCAAGTGGTTTACTAGGTCAAATACCTTAAAATCTGCACAAACCGTTAACTGGGCACAGTTCAACAGTACCTTGGATTTTCAATCTTCAGTACCATTGTCACTGCCACATTCTCAAATAAAGATAAGTCTTTTGACAAATCAATTATGATGTCTCAATACATTATTTTAATACTTTTGTTTCTAATGGTTTATTTTTTTAATGTCTGATCACTTATCTAAAATAAAAGTTTACATAAATTTCTGCATAAATATCTAGGTCACTTTTGTAAAAATTGAGAAGTGTTCCCCTGGATTTAAAACAACTTGTAAATCACCTTTATTTTTCAAGAATATTTCAAATTAATACTGGGTCATGCTTCATATGGATTTGTTATGTTTTCTCCTATTGCTCTTAATTGTTTTTGTAAATTTGCTGTATATGATTTAAAGATAAATTACTTTGAATTTTAATTTTTATTCAAGTTCTAAAATATGGGTAATATATGATCTCATATTCATAAATTCAAGCAAACACCATGTATTAAAATATCCTAATTTGAACAGACACTTTGTTTTTAATTGTACAAACTGTTGTTTTTAAGTAACAGATCAAAAGAAAAAAAAAAGAAAGAAACTTGACATAACAGATGGTGAGTGGGTGGACACCTTGTAGGCAAAAACTATCTTGGAAAATTAGAAGGCATGGACAGGGATTCCAGATAAATTGGCAATTGATTCGATGATCTATAGACAAAGGAGCTTGTGGAAAATCAGAAATTTGAATCTATATTGATGGAAATCAAATACCATTTCTTAGTGCTAAGTTTTTGTTGTAAGCATGATTATTGAACGTGTGCTGTTATACTTGATGTTTTTATGATGAATAGTTTTAGAGATATCCATCATCCATATTTCTTGCATCCTTTTGTTAACAAGACAAGCTTTGAAAACAGCAATGTTTGTAGATATATTTATTTGATACAATTAGATATTTTCAGTGTTTCAGACATTTAAATACATTGGAAAAATTCAGAGTTGCCAATGTTTATATAAAAAGAAAAAATATATATGCAAGAATTAAGGTAAAATAACCCAGTTATGCTTTTAAAGTATTGGTCTTCAGTAAGATTCATCAGATACCATGTTTTTAATCATGATACTTATCAGTATCTTACTTATAATACAGAAAGAAAAATATTACAAATGTCATATAAAGCAACTATGTGTATTAAATGAAATAATATATGTAAAGTACTTTAGCCAGTGGATTTCATTTTATGTATGCTCAGAAAGTGTTACTTTTTTTTTTTTTTTTTTTATTTT